>JANHGN010002887.1:22406-34199 GCA_024605025.1 Megaceryle maxima | reverse complement strand
TATGGGGCTTATACTTATCCTTATACTCCCCTCCTTTACAAGAGGGAGATAGAGCTCCCCTCCCTACCTGTGGGGTGTCCAGAAGCTACCTGCATTGCAAAGCATGAGGCAAAGGGGACAGTGGAGTGGAGAAATATGGTTAAAAGTGTGGGTGAGATTGTGAATAACGTCCATTTTGGTCCAGCAGCCCGAGGAGGGCAGGGGAGGAAAGAAAAAGAGGGTGAACTGGATGTGAAATTGTGTGGCTTTTTTGGCCTGAAAGGAAATATTTTTCTTCCTGGAGGAAAAGCATGTTAATATAATATATGTAACAAATATTGAGCAAAGTTTTCAGCATTGTCTTGGATGTTAGGGCAGCCTGGCTGGGTAGAAGGTAAACGAATCTCCGCAGCTGCATCGGGCTGACATCCTCTGTATCAGGCTGGTTTCACTGTGTCGGGGGCCGCGTATTTTTCTGTGATATTTCCACGAACCTCAGACAGAGCCACGTGCCCGCAGCCTTCTCCTCTGCCGCAGCTCAGACCTGGCACTTTGGCACAGAAGAGGCAGCGGGACCTGCAGAGCTGGCAGGAGGGAACCACCGTGGGCATCTTTTTCAACCCCGAACCTGCAGTTGAATTGCCGTGCCCGAACTTGCGGGCCGGGGGGCAACAGGGACCAACGTCCCAGCTCCAGCTCTGCTCCACCATGGGTTTTTGTCCCCTGTCCTTACTCCCAGTTACATTTTCAAATGAGATTTGAGTGGTGAATTTCGAGAGAAACAATAAATAATTCCCGACTGGCTGAAAAGACTTCTTTATCAAATAGAGATAAGACTCCTTTTCTCCTCTCTCCCCTCAAGACCCAGTGTTAATTCTAAGAGGAGGCCAAGCACCAACCTCCGGGGAGTCAGGACAGAGCTGACTGGCACTTTCACTCAGCAAATTTCCCCTTTCCTCACGGTCTCTGCTCCTGTCTGTCAGGCCTGCTGACGACTGCTTGGTAGGAGGGCAGTAATCTGAGCTGCCTCTGCCGAGCAAACCTCCTGCTTTTTACTGCGGGCTTAGCACTGAGGTGCCTCTGTGCGCAGCACCTGTATCTGCGACCCCTGATCTTCATCGCTATGCTTCCCTTTCTCCGCTTCCCGAGGCGGTAGCGCTGCTCCCTCCTCCGAGGACCGCGCTCGCCGCGCGGCTGGCCACCTCCACCGTAAGGATGGGAGCACCTGAGACCCGATCCGGTGTCTCAGAAGGTAAGCAGCCTCTCAACAGCTACGGCAAAGCAAGCCGGGCACGGCTTTGTGCCTGCGGAGGCAGTCAAACCTCGCGACAGGGCTTTGGGAGAGGGAGGACGAGGAGACTTGAGGACTCTGTCAGTCCCAAATGTCACGAGCATCATAAACTTCAGAGGGAACAAGTTCCCAGGCAGTGCAACAGGGGACTTTTCAGCTGCTATTGTCAGCGAGCTGCTGTGCTGCCGCTCAGGTTCCGTCACCAGTGAAGCTGTTGAGTGGCGTAAGCAAATCTGTTGGGCTTTAGGCTAGAAAAGCACCAGGAGCTCGCAGGGGAGGTGGACTTGGGAGAGCCTCCAGAGCGGTACAGCAGGTTTAAGGCTGTTCCCACCCTCAGTGTCAAAGGGTGCTAGTAATAATCCTGTGCACTCAGGATGCTGAGCCTCGTGAGCAGAGGATTTGACTCAAGTACACACAGGGATGTGTAGGGCGCGTTTTACAGTTTTATAGTTGGGAAGAGTCTCTGTTCCAGTACATGACAGTTGTCCTTCACCTTTTATGAGTTGAGGGCTGTTGAAAGTGGGTGTCAAACCAGGCCAGTGCTTGCTGTCACTGGTACAGGTGAGCTCGCCGTACAGTCTGGGATATATTCTGGTTTGATTAACACGGTAACATTGCTGATAGCAGAAAGAGAATGTCAAAGAGATGGCAATCAGCATAGCTCCAGGATGGGCCTGCACAAGTTTACATCCAAGAACTGTTGTGTATGATACACACTTATACGCCCTTTTAGATTGGCTGTGAATCATCAAACCTAAGTTCACTGAACTTTGATTTGATTATTTCCCAAGACATTAACTCCTTTAGTAAACCCATTAACGATCTTTCAACTCATTACCTGCTTCATCACTATTAGGATATCTTTAACTTCAGGATTCTTCAGGGATTTTTCTGGTGACTGTGGGCCAAACCTTTGGCTGTGCACTTCGCCTGCGTACGTTTGCTTGAGTACGTCGTCAAGGGCACGACCGCTTGGCATGTGAACAGCCCTGGAGATTCCTGAGGTGGTGGAGCTGACAGTGATCCACAGCGTGTAGGGAGAGGCTGTTTCACAGCCCATCACCCTGAGGCACAGCCTGATGCCCACAGGGGTGGGCATGCTCCCAGGCTGCAGCAATGTGAGGAACCTCCTCTCCTTCGCTGGAGGAGCTGTGTAGGTACAGGATGAGGCTGCAGGGAGCTCTGCGAAGGACAGCGTGGGCTCTTCCCCACTCGCATCTCTCGTGTGCCACGACTCTGTCCCGAGGGGGGCTTCAGGCAGGCAGGATTGCAAATGAAGTGTACAGCTAGAAATGAGCGTGGACAGTCGTGTACGGGCAAGGGATTAGCTTGGTTCCTAATCCACTACCTGCTCGAGTGATTTGACATCTCCTGTGGTCTTCATGTCGGGTTGTAGGATCAGCCAGATGCATACTTCTGTGTTCTTGGGAACAGTCAGAGCATAGCGATTCAGTGCTCTGGTGGATGTAAGGAAAATTATCAAGTGTAGCTGAAATTTGAAGAGATGCCCAAAGTAAAAACGTTCGGTGATTGCTTCCTTCAGTCGAGTGGAGATAATCACCTAGGGGTGATGTTACCATTTTCTCCAGTCTGTTTTATACTCTCTTAAAGAGAAGTCTTTCTGAAGGCTTCAAAGGGTTAAAGGCAATACCTCACAGAAACCCAAGTGGCTGAAGAAATACCAGATATTAACAGTTACCTCTATTGCCAAAACCTGGACATTTCTTTCTGCTTTTCAGAAATGACAGCCTGGGGGGACCATTTAACAAGGAATCGTAGCAACTTGGCTGTTAGAGGGCAACCCGTGTGCATAGGCACTGCAGGGCCGTGCCAGCATCTCCTTTGTTCAATAAAAGTAACAGCGGGAATTTGATTAAAGACTGATAGAAAAGAGAGGGAGAAACATAGGAAAGATTAAAGAAAGAAAGAGCCACCTGGAAACTTCATTCCTCCTTTATTTCTAACTTAAGCTCATAAATACCAAATCTAAACCATTGTGTGAGTGAGAGGGAGGGAAAATTTCCTGCATGCCTGCACAGAAAAGGCTGCACATGCAGTCGCATAAACCAGCTTTTAGCAAGTCATACTCTACTCAAACTTACCGCTTGCTCCCTGTCTGCACCAGAAGAAAAAGGAACCGCAAAATAACACTCCCCCCCTTGGTGCTTTGGAAGGGAGGGGTTTATAGGAGGGTCAGGCAAGTCACAGCCAGAAAGGAGGGCGGCGAAGGATTTTGGCTGAACCTGCTGCCGAGTGGCGAACGCCTTTCCCAGGCCGCCTCGGAGCAGCCCTGCAGCTCAGCACAATACCAGTGGCCAGCTGCAGACGGCCAGTGCCGCTCTCTCTTCGTGGTTAGCCTGCGGCATCTGCCGCTTTGTTTCCGTCGGTGCTGTAAACCTCCCCCCCCCAAAATAAAAGAATTAAAAAACAGTGACTCCAGCAACCAAATGCAAATAAGGCCCAAAGAGCCCTCTTGTGTGTGATCAGCAAGCGACAGGCAGATCCCATTCAAATTCCTTAGTGCAGAGCCAACACGGCTCTTGTTTGGGTTTAGGAGACCAGAACGGTACAATGAAGTGTCAAACGTGAGTGCGGGAGCGCTGCTGGGTTGACTTCCCCTCAGCCCGGTCGTGCCCCGGGAGCTGGCCAGGCTTCACCACACGGTTGCAGGCACCGCTTTGGTTCTCAGGCAGGATTTTGCAGAACGGTGCTTTTCCCCACCTGGCACTGCTCTTGCTCCGTCTTTATATTGGTTTTCCTCCTTCTCTTACTCCATCTTTACATTGTTTTCCCTCTGCGCACCTTCTCTCACGCTTTTTAGCTGTTAGTAACGCTTGGTAGACGGTGAATCCTTTCTGGTGGTGACCATGGCTCTGAACTGTGCTCCCCTAAAGTGTTTTGGATGTGATGATGGCCTCTGCAGCAAAGAGGACGCTTCTGCCTCTGCCTTGACCCAGCCTCCCTCACCTCAGGCCATTACCTTGCAGGCTGCTGCCTTCTCCAGCCAGGGAGGAGGAGGATACGCAGCCCTGGTCTGGCTCGGTCCCTAAAGGGTCTGTTTTCTGTCTCATGCTGACACAGAGCAGCAGGGGATGCTGGAATCAGCAGTGTCCAGGACTGAGCCTCCGCTTAACAAACCGCTTTCTGCCAGCGAGTCAAACTTTCAGAAGAGAAAGTATTGAAATTGTAAATCACAACTCGGCTGTGGGAAAACGAAGGGCCGGAGGGGGCTGGCGGGAGGCAGAGGGGGCAGGAGGACTGAACGTCAGCCTGCTGGGCGCGGGCACCTTGAGGAGAGAGGTCAGCGGGGCGTCGAGGGCGACAGGCCGCCCTGTGCCGCGGCCACGGGGCCGGAGGTATGCGGGGAATGCACACGGTATGCTTGAGTGGACAGCTTCAGAGCCCGGCGCGGGGATGGCTCTCGCTGCCATCTGTTGTGAGCCCCGCAGGCCCATAGCAACAGCGTCTCAGGAATGGGGCTGCTTTTTTTTGTTGTTCATAAAGAAATTCTTCCCTGCCCTCTTCCCGGCTCCTGCAGACGCGGACTCATGAATAAGCGAGAACGAGGATGGGATTCCTGCTACAGAGTGATGCGTGCTAAAGGAGAAAAGGGTCTTTTAGAGCTCAGCTTGGGTCGGGTCTGGGAGGCGTTTTCCTTCCTGAGCTGGGCTGTTCCGGGCGCACGAGCCGATGCGTGGGATTTATTGTTAATTGCCAAAATCTCCTTCTATTCAAAACAATAGCGGGTCAGCGTTTGCCATGAGGTGTATTCGGTAAGGTCTCTGGCGGATGGGTGGCCACTCAGTTGTCCTTCTTGGCAACAGGGAGACCCCTTCTGCCTTACTGATTTGTTGTAACTACCATTTTCCTCGGGCCCCACGGCACTTCTGCTGTAGCCGAGGGGCTTTGCTGCATAGTGAAGCGGTGGGACCACATTCGCAGGGGTTGTAGGTAGCTCAGCATCACTGGTGCTACCCAGAGGTGCCAACTTTGACACCATGAAAGATTTTGCCACATGAGAACTCCAATGGGAAGGGTTAATGCTGAGAGAGTCTTTATTCAGGCAGCAGGGCTAGGAACTGTCTGTCTGTCCGAGTGTGTGAATGGTCCTTCCTTTCTCACAGAAATTCACTTCTGAAATACAGACTTCTTTTCTCCCCAGACTTTTAACCTTTTTCCCTGCTGTCAGGTAACTGTGGCCTCATTCCCGCAGTCTACTCAACCTCTTGTTGTGACTTGGCAAAGGGGATTATTTCTGATTCCTTTCAAATTTACAAGTTGTCATTTTATGAGAGACTTTCGAGAGGTTCAAGGTGAGGCATTCAGAAGTTAGGGCTATTTAACTTTCCCGGCTGGGATACTGATTTCCTTAGTGTTTCTGTGCCTAACAGTCTGCACTAAATACAGAAGCTTGCAGAGGAGCCCCGGGAAACAAGGAGGGGTCAGGGAACCAGCAAATTGAAAGAAATCTCTCAGGCATTTGGGAAGAGGTGTCACCAAAGAGGAGAGGGAAGGAAAACCAGCAGACCCCCCCCTCCCCAGTCACAGCTCCAGGCTGTGTTTGAAGCTGGGCATGCAGCTATAGTGGATTGATCCCATGGAGGAGGGTATAATTTCAGCGAAAGCTGATAGGTGCATGGAGGGGGATGAAACTCTGCCTATTACAGGTATTTATTATCACTCGACAGCTGTCAGTTTGCAGTAGGCGATTTGCCTTCCTGTCAGCTCTCAGAGAACCAGGTAAATTGGCCTAAGGTTGTAGAGAAGGGTAAAAATCCTGCTTTCAAGTGCAGGTATCGTTTAAGTGCAATAAGAAGGCAGGTAAAGCATTTCTTCTGCAAGACTGCTCCGGAGAACGGGGAACCGAAGCCTTTCTGGTCCTAGCGAGATGGGAAAAAGACAAAGTCATTAAAATCCGATACCTGCCTGCTTTTAATGAGAGAAACGTTGTTCGAAGAAATAATCTCAGCCCTATCGCCACTGAACTACTCTCAGGAGCCATTAGCCTTTCACCTGCTCCGACAGTTTTAATTCTGCTTTTGCTTTTGCTCTCATTCAGGGAAAACAGTGCTGCTTCTGCAATAAGGGGTATGGGCTCTACCTTTAACCAGGAGCATCCTGGATTACACCCCTGCTCTTACAGCCCTCCCCCTCCAGCAGTGACCTGCGGAAGAATCCTGGGGGGGAAGGGGTAGGGAACAAAACTCGAAATCAAGCACTCGGTGTCTTCAGTCACGCTTAGTTCTTCAGTGAGCCAGTACGGGTATTTTCATGGGCTCTGCAACGCTGCCTTCGTCTTTAGTCTCTTCTTCCTCCCCAGAAACTTCTTTTCAGCAGTTGAGCAGCGTGCTCTGTTAGTTTCCAGCTTGAACAGCAGGCTGTTAGTATTTGTGGCCACAGAAAGTCCCCAGAATCCTTAATGTTCTTGAATGTTTTCTGTCTCCGCCCCAACATGTAGCATTAGGTGGCCTTTGATGCTGATTTTTTTCCCCTACATTTGTTTCATTCGGACTGGGGTCTGTTTCAGTTGCAGCCCAGTTGTATTGCAGAAGTTATCCATCAGCAGCACACGAGGGAAGTTTCTGTGCTGAAATCAAGCGAGTTAAAAAGAATGTGAATTACAAATCCCATAAAATATATATACGCTTTTTTTCGGTGCTGCTTGCCTCTGTTTCTCCATTTCTTTTTCTTCCTTTTATCTTTGGATATCAAAAACCAGAAAATGTCCTGTGCCATTGAAGTTCTAGTTCAGTGTATTCAGAGCAATCCACGGCAACAGCTGTATCGCCCGTATATCCTGAAGCAGAAAATTGTACATCGTCCCGGACAATGCGCAGCATTGCAGACCCACGCAAGGGCCACATCGCTGTCGCGCTGGGAACCGTCGCTCCGGTCCCCTGCCTTGTTTGTGTGCACAAGAATCACGCTTCTAATACTGCTGTAACGTAGCACTTTGCATCTAATTTAAGCAATACTGGGGCTTTTGTTTGCCGTACAAGGTCTAACCTAAAGATAAAAGACGTAGTCCAGCCCGAAGTTTATGAGACGTTAGCAGACATTCATGTTCACACATCCGCGCTCCGTCAGAGGAATTTATGGCCACTACGATGTTCTCTAATGAGTACAAAATGAGACCGTTACATATTCACTTAATTAGTTTGACAGATTTTCATTTAAATATAAAAAGACTTCTGGTCTTTAGAGAACAAAAGGAGGGCTTTGTTTGCAGTGCAGTTTTTGACTCTGCTTTGCTGGAGCAGGAGGTTGGGGGTGACAACTGAAGGGGGACGATTTAGTGTGAATAATTCTCATCTTTTGATTTCATGTTGCCATTTCTTCGCTGCTTTTCCAGTTCCCCTGGAGCACCTTGAGGAGAGCTGTGTGATGTGGCCCTTTCACTTGCAGCCAGGAAAGCCCGAGTGAGAACTTGGCTTTTCCAAAGCATGATGGATGCTTTGAGATTTGCAGGGGGGAACAAGTCTAAGAACATTAGAGAGCTGCTGTGAGTGAACTTTAGCCTCCAAACCTCTTGGCTCACGCTGTCTCACTACTGGCCTAGTTCTTTGGCCTAACTTAGGCCCCATAGTAGCAGCGTGGGCGACCGCTGCGTTAATAAAAGTTGGGAACTGGCCTTATAAGCTTGCTTGCAGTTTTATTATGCCTCACAAAGAGTTCCAGACTCCAGCACGAGCCTTGACATGCAGCAGACAAGCAGTGCTGGGGTTTCGTCTTCGTGAGAGCTCATTCATTTCTGCTCTTTCGTGGGAAACGTTTTCCCGAGCGCCCGCTTTTGAAGATGGTTGGTGATTCCAGGTCTCGTGGGACGGAGTGGGAGAGAGCACCGTGCTCTGGTTCTTTGTATCCTGGAGCGAAGGGTGCGTTGGTGTGGGCCCGGAGAATACAACGGCACCGATGAGAGACTTTTTTCACCTTAACAACTTTAAGCCCCCAGAACAATGCAGCCGTTGCCGTTGAAGCTGTGCAGCTCTCCAGAGCTGACGCTTCCCCGGCAGGTTGTGGCACTCCAAGGGTTGTTCTTCACTTGTACTGAACTCCTCCTGTCTTCACGAGGTACCCTGGATGTTACGGAGCAGCCGGTACCTCCTTTCCCAAGTCCCTCACTGGCTTTGTTTCCTCCCAGCCTAACAACTCAAATCTCAAACAACCCGGGGCTGGCCCTGAAAAACATTTTCACTGGATTTGCACAACGGAGAACTCAGAAAATACAGCCCATTTTGAAGGTTGACAGTATTTTAGCAAGGTAGGAATGACCCATTCTGAGAAGATCGGTGTTCCTTTTGGCCTAGTGGTTTGTGTCCTGGGTCACTTAACAAAGGGAGCCTGAGAGCAGTAGAATTGGCGCCTTTCACTAATGTACCTGGCAAACAGCACACCCCGGAGACCGAGTCCTTGAGTTTTATTTCACTCTTGCATTTTTTCAGATTTTTTTTCCCCCAATATCATCCTGCAGCAGCAAGTTCCCTTTCTCGGGTACTTAGAGAAAAAGAGGTGGGTTTTGGCTTGTTTTTTAGTTATTTTGGTTATTTCTCTTTCGTAAGGTTAGCAACAGCCACACCAGCTTGCTCTCTACCTTTTCCCACAGCTTTTTCACATCTCTTCTACCTGCCATTGTTTGGCCTTCAATTTATTCATCTTCTTGGATTCCGTGTGCCCTGCTGGCATCACTTCAGCAGTGGGTCTTGCTCCAAAAGTAGTTGGGCCATGCAGCTTTTCCAGGACTTCATAAAGGAATAGTTGCTTCATTTCCCTTCTGTTTTTCAGAGGCTACACGTTGGCCTGGTCATCTCTGCAGGATGAGCGCTAACCAGAACAATTGGCAAGGAGATTTCCGTGCTAACTAGAAGGAATAGCCCTTCAACCACTGAAAGTCTTTCTTTGGTTCCTAACATGCCACCTGCAGGGCCACTCGCCTTTGTGTAACCAGCCTGTGTCCTTATCAGAGCTGACAACGTTTGTTCCTGCACAGGGGCTACTCACTGGGAGCCAGGACTAAGTACACAGCTACTTTATTCACACATCTGAGTGCCTCTTGGATGATGCCGGTAAATTCATGGGCACCGGAGGCTCCCAGTGGCATTTAAGAAACCAGTTTTCATGCAAGAAGATCTCGCTCAAAATACGTCCAGGCTCGGTCGTTGTGATGCTTCCCACAGCTCCCTTTAGCCAGTTGCCCCAGTCATCCTCTGGTTTACTCTGAATGTCCCAGGTTGGCCGCTCATGTCAGGGAAGAAGTGGCCTTTTCCCTGACCAAATGCAAGCACAGCTCTTTTCATGTTTCATTTGGGATCCGGGCGCTTCTGCTCCGTGTTGTTCAGCTCTATATCATCCTTGCCTGGCCCAGGCCCTTTTCAGTGATGCTGTGAGAAGGAGCTTGGGCTACCTGGTGAATTAGGGCTGTTGGAGTTTGAACTGCTCTTGTTTTTTCAAGTTATTCTTATCAGAGAGGCTGTGCTTCTAGAAGAGGAACACAGGCTGCTCTTCTTAGTAAAGCTGACAAAGCAGGAAATGATCGGCCAGCCCTTAACAAAATCATAACTGAGCGTTTACTTTGAGCCACACTGAACCCAGACTCATAAGTCAACTTACTAAGCCTTCAGACATGAGTTTTTAGAACCTCCTAGGCATTTCTTTTTTTTTTTTTTTTTTCTGCTGCTGATAAGAAGTCTTGTCACAAGCACAAGCTTTGTGATATCGCTGAGGGCAAGGGTGAACGATCTTGCTCCGGGCCTGGAGTCAAGACAGCAAGTGACCTTACCCCTCTGGAAACAAATACCAGGGACTTGAGCTCTGGAGATTTATTATACATAAGCACAAACTGAAGTCAGGTACTGGTTTAGCAGGAAGAAGAGGTGGTCGTGGCTGGGTAGAAGAGGGAACATTCCCTGAACTGTTTTAAGAAGGTGCATTGAAGGAATTGGACCCTGTCAGAGCCACGTAAGTGATTTCAGAGCTAACAAGTGCATACAATGAACGTAGCCTTTGCCCCCTCTCTTCAGCGACGTGGAGCCAGATGATGACACTTTGTGAAATTATCTATTTTTAAGAGATCTTGACTGATACTCTGGCCTAACCTTTTTCAGACCATGACCATGACCATTTGTCAGGAACAGCTAGCAGAGGTAGCAGTGTGCAGCGTAAACAGCCAGAGGTGTCGGCTGCGGTGCGTGTCCCAGGAGCTTAGCTTTGCTTGTGGTGGAGGCCACAGCCTCTTAGAGCAATGTGTTCTGCTGCTTCAGCTTCTTGGAGAGATGCGGGTACCATGGCTTTGTCCTGTTTTGCTGCCTGGATTAGAGTCTCTTTTCTCCCCACTCAACAGGTCTCGTATCAGCCTGAACATTTTAGCAGCATGTTCCTGGCTCCTCTCTGTTCAGGCTGGAGCACCCACAGAACTGCTCTCTGCACTCTCTGCTCTCAGCCTCTGTGCTTGCGGGGCTGGCTGGTGGGAGAGCGGTACAACAGCAACCAGGTCATCTCTGCTGAGCAGAAAAGAGTTTTCTCCTTTATTTGGAGTGTCGGGGAGAGCTGAGCAGAAATATTGGAGGGCCGGGACATCTGGGTTTCATTTCTGCCTGTGCCACATATTCAGAGTGAGATGAGAGGCAAGATGTTTACTTTTGTGTATTTGCATTTGTCTGGCCGGGCAGCGCGTGTGACAGTCCTTCTGCGGGTGACGGATGTCATGAGGCTTAATTACCATGTGCAAAGCACTTTGCAAAATACATTGCACCGCTGACGGTATGAAATGGCAATTAAAAGGAAAAAAAAAAACAAAACCAAGGTCTTTCTCTCTAATTTTCAGAGGAATGTCTTTGTACTTTGACTTGGTTGCTGAAACTGCAGCCCAGGAGATTTTCCTGCTAAGTAGATGGTGAGAACTGCTTCTTAGCATAAGAAAAATAACCCTTTCCTCAGCCGCGGTCACCCAAGAATGAGCCTTTGGAAGCTAAAAAGGGTAACAGATTCTCCCTCCTTCCCAGACAGCCTGTGGGAGCCCTCAGGTCTACTCAGTCGCACATGCCCAGGAGCAGGAAGCCCCCAGTTCCAGGGAAGGGCAGGCAGGACGGTGCTGGTGGTAGTGGTGAGTAATGGTGTCTGAACTTGGAAGGATGCTGTGATTGCAGGGCCAGGCAGATAGCTGTGATGTCTTTCCATTGCTTAAATGAAGATGGGAGCTCTGCTCACAGGGCCAGCGTATGACCCATGACTTCTCACATCCCCTCTTCCCCCATTGTCTAACCGGTCTCTCTGTCTTTGCTGTGGGGCTGGCGCCACAACCACTACGAGCTTGATTTGTGCTTCCTTGATAGAACAAGAGGGAATGGGTTCAGGCTGCAATGGGGGAGGTTTAGACTGGACATTGGGGAAAAACTGTTCACAGAAAGAGGAGCCAGAGACTGGAACAGGCTGCCCAGGGAGGCGGTCGAGTCACCATCCCTGGAGGTGTTTAAGGCTGGTTGAGATGTGGTGCTGGGAGACGTGGTTTAGGGGTGAACTGTACAGAG
>JANHGN010002887.1:0-22309 GCA_024605025.1 Megaceryle maxima | reverse complement strand
TCACCATCCCTGGAGGTGTTTAAGGCTGGTTGAGATGTGGTGCTGGGAGACGTGGTTTAGGGGTGAACTGTACAGAGTAGGGCTCATGGTTGGACTGGATGATCCCAAGGGTCTTTTCCACCCTGAATGATTCTCTGATTCTCTGATTCCAGCTCCTCTGAACGCAGGCACAATGAACAAAGCATCCCACGTACCTGTAGCTCTCTATGTTAGAATCTATAGGATTTCACAAGTGAAGCTGATACCATCAGTGGTCTTCTCCCTGCCAGCCCACTAGGTCATGATACTGGCTGAAGGTCTCGTTTCAGAGAACTGTGCTGGGTAAGAAATGGGTGAGGAACAACAGGGAGTTTGGGTTTGCCTTGTGAACTGTCCCTGCATCTTTTGAGGTATTTTTGCCTCTCCTAAGGGTGTTCCTACGTCTTTGCCTCCCCTGCGTGCTGCAGTGCCACACGATGATGTTGCCATGCAGCACACCCAGCCTGCAGTGCATGTGGGCTGCCAGGAAACCTCCAGCAGCTTTTCCCAAGGGCTTTTGCCTCACCAAGATGCACAACCACTAGAGGAAAAGAGAGAGGAAGAACAAAGGGATGGACTGGGAGATGTGGAAAAGTGACAATGGACGAAGGGGCTGCCAAAATACCACCATCTATGTCTCTGGGCAGTTTCCTCTTCTCCCCCTGCTACAGGTTTACAGGGGCACCCCCTCCCCTCACGACTCCAGTGGGACTAACCGGACGATAAGGGTTACTCATGGGAGTAAAAGCTCGCAGGCCTGAACGGCCAAGTGTTGCCCACACGCAACATTTGTTCTTCCGATCCGGGAGATGCGCAGAGGAGTATTTTCCAGGGCCCCGAACTTTTTAGCAGCATTCTCAAGGTTAATTTGAGCTGTCTTACGACCTTCTGACCCACGACATGCTCTGGGGTGAAAGGTGCTTTGTTCCTTGTCCCAGTTTTGTCTGAGCCTCTGAGGAACAGCCAGTCTGAGGAGCTGACGTGCCACATGTGCAGATAATGCAGAACGGTCCAGGAACGTCGGCTTTACTCAGCATTACTGACCGATCCTGGATTTCTTCTTTAGCAGATGGAGCAGCTCCCTTGCAACGCCCTATATCTATTTTTTTAGAAATGGCTTGCTCACCTTCAGGACCTGCTTCCTATCCAGCAAACATTTGGATCAGGTCGAGTCCTGCAATGCTTTGTTGAAAAGAGGTGGCTGAGGTGAGGAGGATTAAGACAAAACATTTTCCGAATAACCTGGGAGCTGGAGGCAGCAAGGTGTGCTGGCTACAGCACTGGCCTTGGAATCGGGACACTGGCTTCTAATTATTGCTGCTTCTTATCTACGTGAGTGTACCAGCTGAGGAGCCCAGCTGGTGGTTTAAGCACCAGCAGTACTTGCTGCCATAAAAGCAGAACAAAAGGCAGAACCAGACCCTCGGGCAGCGGCAAACTCCAGGCTTGCCCTGTGGTATCAGGTCTTCCTCACCAGCCTGGAGGGCGTTATGGCCATGCTGTTGTCACTGCAGCCCTCAGGGCTGATGCAGCAGGTCACCTCCCCTCGTGACAGTGTATTGCCTGCCTTGCAGCGTGGAGCTGTCTGCCCCCAAACCGATTATTTCATCAGTCACTGAGCAGAGCACTGAGTGGCATAGGAGCGTGGCTGCTCCGAGAGCTGCTCTGAGAGAGGTTGTTGCAGCCTTGAGCCATTAAGAATTTGTCCTGTGAAATAGATGAGCTTTGCCAAATACTTTCCACCCTCCATAAGACGACTCTGCTGGTTTCTCATTCGTGATAAGAGGTGATGTTGGAATGTTTTTGTGATGAGTGCACTTTTTGTCTCATTTCCAAAGAACTAATTCACAAATAAGTGAAGAGATGCCATTTGAATAACCTCACTGAGTAGGAATGCAGCTCCTTTTGAGCGTAGGGTATCACTTGTGCCTCTTAGGTCTGGGAGGTCCCTCCTCAGTAGCAGAAAGTCATGTGGTTTCTTTCTTACACACATATGCAGAAAGCTGCGCTCTCTTAATCCCATCTGCACCAACAGGCTGGCGTTGGGGAAAACCAGTGATTCCTTTTGAGAAACCCTTCCCAGCAGCAGGACATGAAACAGCACGAGCTGCTGCTGAGCAGAGCAGTGACAAACACCAGGAGCTGCAGTTCGGTGCTTGTCAGAGGTGGTGTAACCAATCCTCGCAGCCTTCCTCTGCTCTACAGCGACTGTTCATCTTTCCCTTAGGCTCAGACACGCGAGACCCCGTTCGGCTCCCAGCTCTGCCACTCCTCTCCAGGCTGGCACTGGGTTTGCGCTTTACCCTTTTCTGCAGAGAAGAGCTGAGCGTTGTTTTTTATAGCTGAAGTGTACGTAAGAGGATCTCACTTCAGTTTCAAAGTCATTAAAATATTTTCTGTCACAGAACGTAACAGGCAGACATCTTTCATCTGACTTAGCCCTGCTTGTGGAGGAGGGGGGGAACAAATGGCTTTTTAAAAGAATGAATAAGGGTTCATAGTTCCCGTAAGCTGCCTAGGAATTCTGAAGGATCTTATCTTTCTAATGACAACTGCTCCAGTGTAAATCTTATGCCAGCTCGGAGTTCCTGCTGTCACATTTCAGGTTCCTTACCCACGTTTGCTCTTAGCGTTCAAAGATGGATTCACCAAGGATAAAATCTGCTTGATGAGAAGATGTTTATCTTTCAGTGTCACTGCCATTTCAGCTTCCCTCCGGGGAAGAGGACAACATAATAGCTGCTGTGGCTGCTTGCTGGCTGAACAAAGCAGTGGGAGCTCCTGCTGGAGGGGGACGGTCCGTCGCTGCGGCAGAGCGAGTACGTTTTATGAGAGTATCCCAGGGAAAACATTCAGTGATTACCTTTGGGAAGATTTCACGGTGCTGGCGCACGGCCGAGATGCCCTTCCCAGCTCCTGAGCTCTGCCACCAGCTCTGGTGACTCCTCCTTTAGGCACATACTCAATTTCTTGCAAGTTCCTTCTTCCAGAGAAAGGGGAGGAATGGAGGAGAGGTTGGAAAGAGGGGATTGTCCCCACATCTTACACCCGTGCCTCAAAAGTAAACAAAAAGCCCTTATTTGACCGCTAGCCTCTGTGTTTTAAGGTTAAGCCAGGCAGGATTGCTGATGTCTCAGGGCCTGACCTCTAGGGGCCATACATCCTGGTCACCTACCTTTATCACCTCGGTAGGGCCCCAGGGCGATGTCTGTTCCCTAAAAGCAGGAGCAGGATTTGCTCCTGAGGACAAGGGACCAGCTCCTCTCTTTGCCAGATTGGAAGCACAACCTTTCCAACCAGTTTGTCAGCTCAATTATCTAGTGACCTGCTTTGTTGATGCTATAAAAGCAGGCTCCTGCATTGAACATGGATCGCCAGAGGGCTCAGGAACAACAGAGCGAGTCGCTTTAAATCCTGTGCGTCAACTACATTGGGCTTTAGAGGTGTAAAGAGGAGGCTTCTCTCTAGCTGATAGATTTATTTTCAGTTGCATTCCTGCGACGCTGGTGGAGGAAACAGGCTGAGCAAATGGGGCAAGATGCAGCTCCTGCAGTGTGGGGGGAATAGCGAGAGCTCCAGAGCGAAGGCCAAGCCACATTCTGCAGGGCTGGGGATTAAAGTCGGGCCAGCAGACAAATAGGGGCTTTAACTCCCTGCAGATCTTTCTCCTGACATTGTCTTTAAACCCATTTGGGCTCTAATGGAAATGAAGGTGAATTACCGGGAGATTTTCCTGGAGACTTGAGCTAAAGACTCTTGGAAGATGCCGGTCTGCCCCAAGTCCTCAAACTGGGCGAGCCGAGATTGACAGAGGAGGCTAAAAGCTCTAACAGCAGTTTCTCTTATTTGCTGACAGCAACATCAGGCACAAAATCAAATTCTTTCATGGTGTCAGGTAAGGCAAAGACTGCCGGCTGCCCCAGAAGGGGATTCTCGGGGATTTATGTCCCATCAACAAGACGAGCGATAATTAAAGCCTGAATACTTCTGCTAAGCTGGGAAACAAAAAAGAACCGTCTTAATTCCTTAAATTCCTCATGCCAGGCTGTAAAATATGTTCCATTCATGCCTGCGTCTTGCTGCTTGTTCCCTCTGTGCCTCTGTCTTCAGCGTCCAGCCACCTGTTTGTAACCAGTGTCCTGCAGGTTCTTGGGGCGGCTTTCTTCTCCCCTCTCTCTGCCCTTGGTCTTGTTGCTTTGACACTGAGGCCTTGTTGTCTGCAAGAGACAGGACATTAGAGCTCCCTGGCTTGCCCAGCTCCCATAACTTCATTCTTGGAAAGTTTCTGAGTTTCCCGGGTGATAAAACATGAGCAACATTTGCTCTGACCTGAATCATTTCTGAAGGCATTCAGCCTTGTTTTGTTAGGAAGGTTACTCAGGGTGGGTGGCGGGGCATGAGAATTCCCACTGATGGCAATTCCTGAAAAGTGTCAGAAAGTCGCCGCCTGCACCTTTTACGCCACAGGATTGTTTCCTTTGGTTTTTTAGCATATGCTGAAAAATACATCTGAAGAGCTGGAGGGGGAGAGGGACACCAGCAGAACAAATGGGCGCGTTGGGAGATTGGCTGTCGCTGCCTTCCCCCCAACTCTCACCAAAAGGGAGACAAATAAAAAAGAGGAGGAAAGGAAAAAACTCCAGAGTCCCAGCTCTGCAGGTGTAGCAGCTATCAAACTGCCACAGATCACTGCTCTTATAGCTCGGGTTAGAATAATAAATTAGTGGAGTGTTTGCTGGACCTATAAAAACCTCCAGTTCCTCACTGGAGACCAAACTAATGAATCGAGCAGCGCAGTGTTTAAAACTTAGAAAAACCCTATAAAATGACCAAAAAACCCACTCAGCAAACAGCTCTGGAATGTTGTGGGTCGACCACGTGGATTTCTTTTTTTCTTTGCTCTGCATTATCTATCCCCTTAAAATTAATGCTGTCTGCATGATGGGGTCTCAGGGCTTTACAGAGACCTACAGAGAAAGTTCCCTGACAGTTCTCAAGCAATTCCTTTGGAGCCTGGTCCTGTTCTCGGTTATTCTGCAGTAAATGGGAAATGGGTGCATGCACCACATGCCTATTTCCCTTCGTATATTAGAAGTTGCATTTTCACATTTTTATTCTTGGAAACGTTATTTATCTATAACCAACAGTAAATGAGTCATAGCATTGGTGGTCTGGCAGTCAGGATCATTCAGCAGCCAGGCCCCTGTCATGCACATTATTGACTTTGCCTTTTGTGAACCTTACCTTTGGCAGCTCCTGCCAGCGCGGCCGAAAGTCGTTTTGCAGCATCTCTGCCACCGGGAAACAGGATGGTTCAGAGCTAATATTATGTCAAATTAACAGACAGGGGTTTAATGCTACATCAGTTATGTATGAATACTTGGGGAAGGAATCACAGTTCCGCTTCAAGCAAAGCTCTTGGGCATGCACTTGAGGTTAACATAAGTACAAGTGTTTTCTTGTGGCGTGTTTTGGGAGCGATGAACACGGAGTTGATTTCATTTTTCCTCAAACTTGCTTTGAACATAAAAAAACTTGTTGTGTGTCAGGTAGCTCACAACGGCAGCAAGACAGGCTGAAGAAAGCCACCGAAGAAATCGCAGGAGTTTTACACTTGGAATGTGAGAGGAGAGTCTTTGTGCCCTCTCAGCAAACATTTGATTTTCTTTTGGAAGGAAAACTGTGATTTTTTTGTCTGGTTATGATTTTGAGGCTGCCAAAGGCAGTTTGGTGAGCAGATCCCTGCGCAAAGAGAGGCGGGTCACAGTCCCTTCTGGGGACAGGCACCTCAGGCACCTGCATTCAAGGAAGAACGTAAGCCTCTCCATCACACCAGGCCTCTGCATGAGGCTTCTTACAGTGAACTTCGGATCATGCTGCAAATTAAACGCGTGCACAGAATGCAAGGACGCGCTCAACAGCCAGTGCTGGCTTCAAGCACACCCCCAAATCTGGTTCAAAATCAGAAGCTGAGAGTTCTTCCCATGTTCAGGGAGACAGGATGTTGGAGGAGGTTGATGAGAAAGATCACTCTCCTGTTCTGTGCTGCATCAAAATTAGAAAGGGGACTTGTCTGCTGAGTGCTGGATGGGAGTAAACCACTCTGCCTGTGGGATAACTGAGTGGAAAGTTGTGTTAGAAGGATGTCCTTTTGCCTCAGAATGTTCTGCCACCTCCCCTGTGGTTGGAGCACTTTGCCTGTCATGGCTTGCTTCAGTTCCTTGGAGTCACACGGTGCATTTCCTCAGCAGGCCGGGCGCATCAGGATTCACGCTTTATTTTCAGCATCACAGTCACCTTTGCAACTGCATCCTGTGTGACCTGCTCTGGGTGATCCTGCTCCAGCAGAGGGGATTGGACTCGATGATCTTTCGAGGTCCCTTCCAACCCCTAGCCCTGTGATCCTACTCGGTGCCATAAAGGTTTCTCTGCTCTAATAGAAATGATGGCTCGATGAACTTGGGAGAACATCACGTACTCAGAAATGGTCACTGGTAGCAGCACCCTGCAACTCACCTGACCCAAAGCCAGTGGCAGGGACAGATCCCTCTTTCCCACCCCCTCCCTGTTTTGTAGGAGCTTGTCATATCTGACCGTGGAGCAAGAACTAGAGGACATTTCATTTCCTTTCCAGGAGAACTGTTGACAAGGGTTTGTATCCGAGATAGGAGATGTGAACACTCCCCGCCAACTCTTGGTGGCACCCACGGTGATCTTTAATCCAGGGCGTAGCTGCTTTCAGCATGAGCAGCTTCAGAGCTGTATACAGCAAGGAGGGAGGAAGCATGCGTGGGTAATTTGACCGAGCACTTGTCTACCTGGCAGTCTACTGACCAAATGTAATTAAAAACATTCCTGTCTCCAGCACGAGGCTGGTGAATCTGTCCTGGCTGGCTGTAATTAGAGGTGTCGAGCGGATATATTGGTTTTGGAGCGAGATTATTGGTACTTTCCTTGCTTCTGGGTTTCACGGCGACGTGTTCTCTGGGACATCTGGAGGAGTTCGGTATCGGAAGTGATCAGGGAAGGAGCAGAGCAGGAAGTGGTGCGAGCAGGTTGAAGATCAAAGGAGAGCGCTGCCCTGTTGCCCGCGTGCTCTTTAAAGAAAGCATTTCGAATGTCAGCACATTGTTAATGAAGCTCAAGGTAGATTGATCTCCTGTTACTGATACGGTGAGAAGACATAGACCCCTTGTGCGGGGAGGGGAAAATAACCATAAATTTAGCAAACACACACTGAACTGGGACAGCGAGAGGGCCGGGCAGAGCTCCCTTCGCAAAATTACCGCGTCCCCCCCAGAGCGAGCACAGCAGATTACGGTAAGCTGGTGGAATACAGCGAGCCTGTCATGTGCTCCTGCCTTCATGCTGCTCAGTCCTGCTTCCCATCCCACCCCTGACCCGTGGGCCAAGCTTGCAATCAAAAGGGATCCTTATCTTTCCCCGTTTTTCCAACGCTGTGAAGGGCTGAGCAGGACTCTTTGAAGCCATTGGGGGCTGCAAACTGCTCCATGCTTTTGAGACTCAGGCCGCGAATTTAGGCACCTGCTTTTTCAAGATCTTTATCTCTAAATTTAGCAGTGCTTCAGCTTCTCAATATATATGGTGTGTCAAATAATGCCTGCTCTTTGCAGGAGCGGGGCAAGAATGCCCTTACAGGAGAATCTCATTTACCTTCACATGGATAGGTACGTGATGGGCCTGACCGAGCCTCTGTCTTTCAGAACAGAATAAAGAATAAAATCCTTTTCAGAAATGTTTTCCAGTACCAGTTACAAGCAGCAGCTGGAAAGGAGGAGAGGGACCCTTGTGACAACAGCTTTTCCCCAGACACCAGCTCAGCAGTATGGCTCCATAGCGGGAAGCAAAGGGCTTTCCCAGAACTGGTTCTCGTTGCTGGAGGAGCAGAGGCAGCATCTGAAGAACCAATATCTGAGCCAGGAAAGAGGAGGCTGTTGCCCAACCGCCGCCTTTAGTTCCCAGTGTAAGGGCTGGGTTGAGAGCACCTGTAGGTGTGGTCATGAAACTGGCAGTAAAATTTGTTTCCAATCTCTCTTCATGTCTATTAGAGATACAGGGTAACTGATCAAAACCAGAAGAGATGTGACAACTGCTGGTGTTGCCTCTATTTCTTTTATTATCATTTCCCAAGGAGCTGTGACTCTGATGAGAAACTGAACCAGGAGCTTTTACAGTTATTTATAAGAACATTTCAGGCTTTGCCCAAAGTGTCTGTCTGGGGCTGGGATAAATCATCACTCCTTCGTGCAGGTCTGTGAGGCAGCGCTGAGCCCTGGCAGCTCGGGACCCCGACAAAAGGGGGGGGGCCTGTCACTAGCTTCAGAGCAGGCGCCACTGCTTTTCTAAAGGGTTCCAAACGAGACAGCTTCCCCGCCTTGCATCCCTTCTGCCTTTCCTGCCCTGCTTTAGTCACCTCACTCTCCTCTGCTCCTGTCTCGTCAGCTCAGTGCCCGCAGCGGTGGCAATTACTGCCGTGTGGGAGCTCTGGCTGGCTGACTGCCGGCGCGCAGAGCTCTGTCATTAAGGGTGAGCGAGGCCGGCCCCTTCTCCCTGCCCCTGCCCTGCCTGCCCATGCGCTGCCTCACCTTCCCCATCGCAGCCTGCAGTGCTGATGGTGAAGGTGCTTCCCCCTCCTCGCTGACGGCAGCCTCGCGATGCAGTCAAATCTGCACGCCCTCAAGAAGATCCTGGCCTTCTGGACCGCATCGCGACGGTGCGTACCCCAGCTCCGCGGGGCTGACGAGCTTCTGCCACTTTTACAGTCGATTTGGCGCTTCGCACCCCGCTCGGGCGCAGCGGATCTTTTGCGAAGCGTTCCCTGGCAGGCCTTTGGCTCATCTCTCCTGAAAACTTTTGGTGACAGTCAAAGGCGATTTGCTGCTACTTGTTCCGTCTTGCCTTTTATCTTTTTTTTGTGAGGGATTGGGCACTCAGAGAGGCGGTGAGCTAGGACTCTGAATTGTGCTGTCGCCTCTCATTCTGTTTCGGGTCATTTTAAGCAGGAAGCTGTAGAGGTCAATGCACTTGAGTCTGTTACGCTGCTACGACCAGCTGTGCCTAGGAGAAGGCATATTTCTCTCTCCCAGGCCCACTAGCAGCAAGCTGGGAATGGTGCCGTCAGCGGGCTACTTTGCTGTCTCCATTTACCTCCTGCTTGGTCCCTGCAAAGGCTCTGCGGTCCCCACGCTGTGACAGGCGATATTTCTCTTGTCGAATGACGACAAGTTGATCAGAATAGAGGTTCAGTAGGTGGTTGAATTACTGGAGACTGCAGAGAGGTTTGAATTTGCAGTCTTCTGGATTTGATGCTAGGAAATTTATTGGTGCCTAAGATTTTAAGTGTTTTGCCCAACTCTAGATGGAAGTTTAGTTGTTCAAGTGTTTCTTTTTTGTTACTGACTTCAAGCGTTAAACGCGAATTCCTCTCCTTGGCCTCTTCCAATGTAAATAAACCACAATTTCTTCTAGCGACAGGCGCTAACAGGAGGTTAATTGCATGACAGCACAGGGCGACTGATGTCATGTTATCACGGCATCGGCGTTGAGATGTAGCTTGTAGCAGAGGGGGGTTCCCATTCTCTGAGCTGTGAAGAACAGACGGGAAATGGCAGGGGAGGTTCTGAAAGTGCAAAACATCTGAAAAAATCCATCGGCGCAAAGCGGCGAGACCTGTAGCTGCTCCTCAGAGAGGGGTGGTAAAGGAAACGGTTTCTTTCCGCTGAAATGAGCCTTGGTGGGGTTTTTTTCAGGGATTTAGCCACGTCCCTCTTGTTTTCCTTTGGCAGCCTTGAGCTCCCCACCTCCTGCCTGTGGATGCAACAGCCCAGGAAGGATAGTTGCTCCGTGGCAACCGTGTGGTGCTGAACCCCTCCACGGTGCTTGGAGCATGGGGCCAGCTCTTCCATGGGATGCCTGGGAAGAACAGTGGGATGCCATCTCCAGCCATGCCTTCTTGTACCACCTGGGACAGCGGTGGTGGGAGGAAAGCCTCCGAGCCAGGCTTTGCCAAGTCACGCCAACCTAAGTAGGAGCAGAAATTAACCCTGCTGCGAACGCAGGTTTGGCACTTGCCAAATTCTCCCTCCCTCAGCGTGGAGAAATAGCTGAGCAAATTCTGTTCTTTGTAATTTCAGCCATAACGTGTAGCCACCAGATTTAGACAAGACATTATAATCGTGAGCACAGAGCAAGGCTTTTCCAGACCTGTCGACTTAACAGAGAGTGACGGGGGGGAAGCAAAAGTTTATCTGACTGTAGAAGGGAATGTAGGTACTTAAACTTGTAATCTACAGGTTTTGAAAGTTAAGTTAACGTAAGGGTGCCTTTAGTCGTACGCTAAAGGTAGTTCTCATTTCAGGAAGTAATTGGTAGGATGTCTCCTAGAAGACTAATCACAGGGTAGAGCAGACAGAGTCAGTGCTCTGTGAAATAGCTCTTAGCTCCATGCCCTCGGAATGGGCATAACCAGCAAGTACCTGTGGCGCGTGACACAGCCTCTGCTGCAGGCTTGTTCCTGTTTAGTACAAATAGGCAACCCACAGGATTCTGTTTCTTGGGGGAGATGGAAATGAGCTCAGCCCATTCCGAGACAGAGCAGGAAGACTTTCCTGAGGGATCCCGAAGGGTTACAAATGGATTCATTTCATCAGCATCTTGAAACTGTCTCAGAGCAAGGTCGATGCTGGAGAGCAGGCCGGAGTAGTGTGTTTCAGTGGTTCCAGTGGCACATGTAATCTCGTAGAAGAACAAACTTGGCCTACCACTCTGGTGATGGTAATTTGCAGATCTGAATCCACCTTTGGCAGCTTGGGAGGTTTCATTTCTACGGCGCGTAGCTGCATAGTGTTCCCATTGCTAAACTGTTTGCAGTCGAGATTCCTTTTTTTGGTTTTATGGGTTCGCCCAGCAGTTACTTGTGGAACAGCCCATGAAAGAAATGGAATTACTCTTCTTAGCAAGACTTGGAGGGATCCCACGTGTATTTTGGCATCCAGACCGGTTAAATTCGGGCAAGCCTCGGGCCCTTGTCGTTCCCCATTGATGAAGTAATACTCTTCCTTTCGGCAAACAAACGCCAGCTGACTTGAGCCCCTGTGACAGGTTGGGTCTGTGTGGCCATGGGGCAGCTGAGACCACAGCTCCCACATTTTGACAGAATTAGATCTGGATCAGGAGCTTCACACTCCTGGTACCTTTCAAATAATTTCTCTTTGCTCTCTCTCACACCGTTCCAAACTTTTGTCTCTCTCTTGGCGTGACTTCCTGGTGACCCTGCGGGCCTGGTGGTCAGGGTGCTGGGATCTTGCCAAAAGCTACAGAGGTGGTGGGGACCTGGTCGTCACAAGCTGTGCAAGTTGTCTTTCGTTGCAAATGACTAGGTGGTAAGAGTCAGTGCTCCTCGCTAGCACCAAAGTTAGATCACGCACCTATTAGGGAGTTTGATGGAGGGGGTGGAGGAGATGGAGACAGCAAAAACACGCTTAGGAAGTAGGACAACTTGAAGGCAGAGCAAACCAAGAGGGCGCGTTACACATGGAACGTGACATGGTGTGTATAATAACTATGAAACTGAGCCTGCAGAAGTGGTGATGCAGTTGAGATGATGACTGTCTTAGTTAAAGTTTCGGAAGCTTCCATCAGCAGGTTGCAGGTGGTGGACTCACCGAGGGTTTAGAAGGGGCAGCTTTGCTGGTGGGCAGCTCACTCTGGGACTGCCCCGAACAAGCAGCTGCGACTTAGAACAGTTGGAGGTACTGGGTTTGATGGGGCTGTTTGCAGACCTGTATCTTTCCTCACCTTCAAGGTGTTATAAGGGCAAATACATAAGGATGGGACATCTATTCCGTGCTCTGGAGGCTCTGCCTTTCTCTACTGGCTCCCCTGACCTTTGTCAGTGTAAATTGTCCCTCATTGAAACCCTGAGAAATAACTGAAAACCGCCTCTCGTTAGATGTTAGACACATCAGAATGGAAGCAAAAACTCCAGTTGTTTCTGAAACCTTTATAAAGCCATTAAAGTAAAAGTGACCACTGACCTAGAAATACGGCAGCTGCGTCTCTGGCAATCACTAAAATAGCCTCTTGGTGACCTAGTTTCTCCTGGCTCTGAGCATCATGCTGCACAAGCGTGAATCCTTCCTGGTAAACTTCGGCAAATGCTTCTTGCTGAGGTTTCTGAGAGCTTGCAAACCAAGTGGTAGAGTGGGAGGAGCCGTGAGGCTTATAACTGCTTGGAAATACCTGGCTTTAGATAAGCCTCAAAGGCAAGAATCAGTCAGTTGGGAGAGAAAGAAATGTTTCCAAGTGTCTGAACAGCTGCTTCAGCTTCCAGTGACCAAGTCCCAGTTTTCAGACACAGCCCAAATCACACAGGACCCGTTGAAATTGTCAGCAGCCGAGTTGCTGGGTGTTTTGGATCTGCTGTTTAATCCCAGAGCTGCTCTGCGGTTTGCTCTCTCCAACCACACAAATAGTACAAGGGAGGGTGTCCTGTGTACCGCAGGCTTTCAAGATGCAAAACACAACTCAAAACCGATCCTGATTTGCCGACTTTGGGGCAGTTTCTCAGCGTTTCCCCCCTCGGAGGCTGCAGTTTGCAGGAGCGATGGCGTGTGGAGCAGGGCAGAAGCTGCCTGCTCTGCAAGCATGGAGGTCTCCGATTGCCATTCTGCATCTTCGTTAGCCTTGGTAATGGCCTTCTTTTTGACACATAGCTATTAGCCTGACCTCATCTCTGTGGTTAATTATATGATACGTTCTCCAGGCGCTTAGGAAGCCCCTCAAGAAGCTGTCCGACCTAACCAGTACACACCAGCTTGGACAGTATTAAGCGTAAGCCCTTGGGAACTCTCTCCTGTAAGCTTATTTTGGTTTACTTATTTAGTTGGGGTTTTTTTTGCTGTCCCGTTTTGGTTTGTGTAGAGCAACAGTGACATCCGTTGGCCTCTTAAGCTAATCAGAAGTTCTGTACACAGGACGTGTTTCCTCAAGGTGGGGAGGGCTGCACTGGAGGCCTCCAGCGCTACACTTCATTTAAGTGGCAGCTGCTCGCTCTCCCAAACAACAGCCTCTCTCCTCCTGTTGGCATCCTCCTTTCAGAGACCCTCTTCCTTCCCGCTAGGATGCCTAAAATGTACCTTTGAAGATGCAGCTTGAAGCTGGGATTCCCTTTTCATGAGAGAGAGCACGTTGGAGGCAAAGCTGCAGTTATCCTGGAAGCAGAACAGTGGCAGCTCAGAGCTGCTGCAGTGACCTTTTTGCATCTGCCTTGTGCAGGAGAGGTTGTAAAGTGCTGAATTCTTTGAATAACCTTCAGCACTGCAGAACCACCCCAGGTAGGAAAAAGGTAAAGCAATTTTGCTGCTTGTTCAGGGTGATAATAGGTGGCGTTTCAATTGAGAAAATAAAAATCTGGTTTCTTTTAAAAGCTGCATCCTTTCTGGAAGACAGGAGGGTTTAGAAGGACCACAGAAGAGAGAACTGGGAGAGACTGGGACGTGGTGGAGGAACCAACAGCCACAGGGTTGTTAAAAAAATAACAACAGTGAATGAAAGACTCCCAAGTCTGAAAGAGAGGACTTGGTGGCCAGCAATAACAAAAGAAAAAAAAACAGACAAATCAAATCATTCATTTGAGAGCGAGACCTGGATGATTCTGGTTTCATTCCAAAAAAAACCCTGAAAACAGTTCAATTTCTTTTTAATCTTCTAAGTGAATCAGTAGGTGTTTGATTCCTGTGGGAGTGTCATTGAACAGAGCCAGTGTCTGCAGGAAATTTTTGACCAGCTATGGTCACAACCCCATTTGAAGGCCAAACAACCTGTCTCTGAGTGAGTTCTCTTTAAGAAGGAGGATTAAGAAGGCCCATTTTTGTTGCCCCGTAGCACGCTGCAGCTATCGCAGTTTGTGAGGTGCAGCCTCTCCCTTGTGACCAGGACAACGGGAACTTTACCCAGCAAGGTCAGCAAAGGTTTTTCCCCACCTCCAGCATCACCAGAGATAGAAGGAGAAAAAAAAAGAAGTTACTCTGATTCGTGCCGATTTGGAGTCTACTTCACAGCTTTTAATTAAAAAGGAAATGGTAAGTGCTGTGCATCCATCTCTGGAGCAGTCTTAACCAGCGCAGCATCAGCGCTTGCATTCATTTCAGCAGCACGTCCAAAGCCCCCGGGAACAGGGATCTTCCCTTTATTTAGATGGTCATTTCCAGGTGATGCTCAGTGTGCCAGAGACTTTCAGACCTCACTTTGTGGATGTGTGAGCCGTGAGCGGGAGGGAGACTGATGGGGAAGCTTTGCCTCCTACCCCTCCCAAGCTACAACGTGCCGGAAAGGCTTAGGTGATTTTAGCCCTTAGAGGATCTTCCATTCACCTGCACATCTCTGTCACCACCACTTTGTATGGTCTCACAGCTTGGAAATGTTTCTGCTGGATAGTTTAGATGCTGCCACCCTACACAGCTCAATCCAGACTTGGATGTTCCCTTTTGATACATCCCAGCCTGACTCTGGGGACTTCTCTGCAGAGATTTGCCGAGGCTTTCCTTGCATTCCCACCTCCCTCTGAAGTGCTTTCCTGCAGGTCTGTAGCTAACTCCAGTGCCCTCTTGCTGTGTTTCCATGGACCCAAAGAAGAGCTCATCGCTTTTTTTTTCAGCTCTCTTACTCCTCCTCTGGCTGATTTCTCTCTCTCACGCACGCCCAGCTGCTTTGCTGGTCAGCTACATACAGCCCTGGGCTTCGCAGGGGCTGATCTTCCCGAGCCATTACCAAACGCTGGAATTTCCCTGGCTGTTGACTTTCTGATGCCTGTCGAGTCCCTTTTCTCATTCCTGCAGTATGCGGTTTCACGGGGAGTGGCTGGCTGGTGACTCAGGTTTCTTTGACTGTACTTTGTATACATTTTCCACGGTCAGGGAGGAAGACCAAGCACCAGATAAAATCCCGCTGTTTGCGGATAACAACGGATAACATTGTTGTGCTAACAGACATTTGCATAAGAGATATGAAAACAGCCCCATTCATACCCTCCCATGATGGTGCTGAGGCTTATAACCTCTTTGAAATTGGAGAGGAGCTGCCTCTGGCTTGCGTAAGGCGACCGGCGAGGGCTGCAGGTGCTCTGGGTTTCGCTGTCGGAGGATGCGCCGGCATTCCTGCTGCTGCTACAGACCCATCATGGGTGTCTCCTCTGCAGACAGCAAAGGCTGGCGGGGAAAATACTCTTTTTGTGCTCCAGAGCAGGCTGAGGCCCCTTCTCACCCATAAAGTAGGGGTGATTTACCAAAAAAAAAAAAAAAAAAAGAATCCAAACGCCGGTTGGTAAGGAGTAAGCCAAAGAGTGGTCTGCTCTGTAGGGCAAATAGTGATGTTTCACTGCAAACCAGAATACCCCCCGAGGGCGGTTGCATATAGGGCACTGTCCTCTGCAAAGACTGCACCGACCAGTTCCATACCTGGGAGCCCTGCATTTACTCAGCCTTTCCGGTGAAGACAAACAGGGTTATCATTCGAGTGTGCTTGTAGCCTGCGATGAAAGGGAGGCTTTCTTTCCCATTGCCGAGAGGAACTAGGCTTGATGCTCTCCTACCACACAGAGACTTCGTTCCCTCTGTTTGTCCCTAATTGATAAGATCCTGTGCTGATTACTGGTGTCACACCGTGGTTTCCAGTACTGCCCGCTCGGGTACTTTATTTCACTCGCACTGCTAACCCCGAGGGGCAAAACGTGGCAGATTTGAGGCGGCAAGGAAGCTTTAATTTAGCAAACTCTCCCATCCCTGGGATCCTGCCAGGAGCTACTTTTAAGACTTGCAGGGGTGTCTAAGGTGGTGTGATGTGGCCCATTTCTCTGCCCTGCCAGGGGTACCCCTGTGGATATGGTAGGGAGGGGTCCCTGCCCTGGGCTTTCATCGCTCTGCTGTAGCAAAGGGGAACCAGAGGCTTTCTCTTTTGCTGAGCTCCCAGGCTTTCCATGCTCTCGCGCGCTGGAGCTGTTTGCACATTTTCAGCAAATAATGCTTTATTACCGTCCTGCTTGAAAGGAGGAAGGCAAGACTTTTTTAAGAACAACAAGAGAGAGAACATCTTGTGAACCTGCTGTTCTCAGATCTCTCCGATAAGGACGGTTCCAAGTGCGTGAGAAGTTTCCTACTCCAAGATTTATTTACCTCTGAAAGAAAAGCCACCTTCATCTCATTATTTTATTTTCAATACAGGTTTTAATTTGGTGAGAAAATATCTTCCCCATAAAGAAGCTATTCTGCCTCATTAACTCCTATAAAAAGCATCCCCCCCCAGCCTGAAATGCTAAAAGAAGCATAAATTAAGGCTAAGTTTGTTGTTTGCCGCTTTAATCGACAAACAACCTTAAAAGAGACCCACAAAAGGTTCTGTAAACTAAATTTATTAGTGAGCAGGAAAACAGGCATTCAGCTGCAGCCTCCTCCCCTTCCCAGCCCCCTGAATTTGGAGGGGGGTGGCTTCGGGGAGTGACTGGTTTTGTTTGCAGTGTCTTACTCTCTTAGGCAGGTTGTTGCGGTCCCATGGATCTCTGTCAGACTTTTGTGCGGCTGAACTGAAGTGACTTGGGACAGAGTCTGTTAATTAGTTCTTCAAAGCCTCCTCCTTTTTTGATTCCCTGTACAAATGGCCTTCTTTCCCTCCTCCCCTTTTCCCTGCTTGTCGGTAGCTGAGAAGGAAGGAGGATGGTTGGATAAAACTAGGAAGTGTTAACTTCCCTGAGCCAGCACATGTGAATATGTGATTTCTTTCTGAATTACCAGTGAACTTCCTTACAAAACTCTTGCATTCAGATTCATTTCCATCTTAAACCACTTTTTCACTGTTTTTCTTTGGGCGAAGCCTCTGTGAGAAAATTTAGTAAGGGATTTTGTTGATTGCTTTGGGGTTTGGACCTCCTTGCTTCTTACTTTTTTCCACAGCTATCTTAAGTTCAGTCTGAGATAGGCGGCGTAAGAGAGATGAAAGAAAAATCACTTCTGTCCACTGGAAAAAATGGCCTTGACCCATTAAAGAGCGGTTTCTGATATTTATCTGAACACCTCCTCACCTTCCAGGAGTTAACTTAAATTGGAAGTGAGCCAAGATGGGGAGTTTCTCTGAGCTTCCCCTGGCTTTATGGGCTCGGATTCAAACGCTCCTGGCTCTGAACAACTCGTGCTTCAGGTTTACAAAATTGAAAGGCGACTGGGCACGTTTTGCAAAAGCTGAAGCTCCCCTGGAGTTGTGCTCTCTGCTGATTGATAGCCCTGGCTCCAGCCCCTCCTTGCTCTCGCTCTTCATGGTCTGTGGGTAGGTTGGCGTCGCAAACAGCTCCTCAAAGGAGACTGTCCTTCTTCAGTGCAGCCCGTGGTCTTCTTTCAAAAACTAATTTCCTCCGTCCATCCCACGCCTTCCCTTCCTCCACCAGCAAACGTGACGCGGGGCTCACATTTCACACCAGCTGCCCGAGCGAATGCACAAACCCGTCCAGATTTACCGCAGCCTGGCATCCGCATTGGCCAGCCAGCCAGCGACATAAATTACAAGCGCAAGACAGTTTCCTTTTGGGGTGTTTGACGTTGTCCTTTCTCCTCCAAATAAGATCTTTTTTCTGTTTCTGTGAAGCAGCTGTAGCCCAGCTCCGTCCAGCAGCTCGCATTGCGAGAGAGGACGGGGAGTCAGGGGAACAGGGGGATCTGGGCCTCTGTGCTCTCCCAGTGCCATCGCCGGGGCTCCCACGCCTCGCAGGAGACGCGGCAGCGTTATTTAAGACAGGAAGAGAGAAGGTTTCTCGGTTAGCCAGTGCCACAGGATCACCCTGTTCCTTGAGCATGGCAGCCCCTGCCATCCGGGCGCCAGGGAGGTGGGGAGCCAGAGCGCTGGCTCCCGCTGGCTCCAGCATCACAGTGGTTACAGCCTCCTGAAAACACACGCAGCGTTCACGTTGCCTTTCTCACTCTGACAGTTAGCCTGTATCTTTCTTTAACTTGCTGTTGGTCCTCTGACGAGGCTCATTAATACTGATTTCCCTTTTTGCTGTTCATTTGGGGGTTTGGAGGAGGGTTTTGGGGCAACTAGAAAAAAGTGAAAGAGAAAAAACTCCCAGATGCACCTCCAAGACCTTTTTCTCCCTGCAGCACAGTTATTCCTGTCGACTCTGGTGACATAGATGGGGAAGGGCAGGTACCTGGAGTTATTCCTGGCATCACACTGGAACTGTGCCTGAGTGCTTGCAGCTCTGGGGCACTCGTACCCTCTTAATGTACACGCGCTGGTCCTGCTAATACACAGTGGCCTCAGCCAGAGGAAGCACGCTGTGTTTATTCTGCCATCTCCATCAGCAAGTCCATCAGTGACACGAGATGAAGGGTAATAGCTTGAAATCCTCCGTGCCTCTTAGAAATGCCTCTAGCATGCCTTCAAGAAGGTGTGCAGCTCGTGTTGTGCGGGCTGCTGACTGGGCCGCTAGGTTTTATTTCCGAGTGGCCACCAACAGAGAACAAATCGATGGCGTGCAAAGCAGGCTGCTGTAACCTGCCAGTCACACCATCGCCCTGCCCGCTTCCCATTCACCTCCTGCCACTGCCAGGTGGGAAGGGGCGGTGAGATGGGCGAGGTGTCTTCACCGCACCCATTAGGCACCTACTCAGATCTGTCTCTGCCATGTTTCACTCGGCTTCTCATGCAGCTTGCTGCAGCTGGGAGAAACACATTGGAAAGGCATCTGGGCTCTGCAGAGTCCTGCTCTAGTTTCTTCAGTTTTTCAAGTCAAAGGCCTCGTGTTTTCAAAGACAGTGAGAAAACCAGCAGGACTGAGGAAACCCCCTAGAGTGGTGATTGTAGTTTGTGGAGCGAGACTGTATGACCTCTGCTCTTGTGCTTGAATAGGATTAAATTGCCATCGAAAGCAAACACCAAGCAAGAAACCCAAAAGAAACTGCAAAAAATGTTAAAAACAACCCTCTTGAGTCCTCCGCCTCATTCTTATTCCTTGCATGATGTATTATTTGATACTGGTGGCAGAAGAGAAACCTTGTAGGGAAATCATACTTTGTTATAGCGCAGAGAAATCGTGCTTTGTTACATATATTCTTTCATTTTTTTTTGCATGGAAGGACTTGTCTTTCCAGAACAAGCTCTGAAGGGCTCGGCATTTAGCCTGGCTTCTACTGGAAAAAGTCAGGAAGGTAGTTCAGTGGGAGCTGAGCTGTGCTGGAGATGTGGCCCTGCCTGGCTGTGTCCTGCAGGAGAACAATCCATGCCTTTCAGAAAGACACCGCTGTCTAACCCAAACCAGAAGCAGTGTCACTGATGCAGGAGAGACACGAGGTGAGCTGTGGATGCCAAGCACCTCCTAGGTGTGGCTGTCCATCAACCAGAGCTGCCTGCAGCACCTCAGCTGCCCAGCGTGGACCTTTGCCCGCCCCATGCCTGTTTAGTCTGGAAGGGAAGCTGTGGTCAGTGCTCCAGGGCATGTGGCTGGAAGTTGTGTGGAAGGTTTCCTTTGGTCAGCAGTATGTGGCTGTTACGATCCCCCCAGTGAACTCCCACTTGGGTGGGCTAGCTGCCTCTCACCTGCTTCGGGCTGAGTCCCTGGGCTATCGTAGGTACATGGTGCCGCAAGAAATACCACCAGGTTATGGGGGGCCTCAGGTCTCTGCTACAGGTGGTAGTTTTTTGGTTGTTGTTCAGACAGACAGTTGTTGGGCAGATGTTTCATGAGCTTTTATGATCACTTCCCCAAAAAGGACTTTGTTTCATCGCCTGGTAACTTCTGAGAAACCTGTTTACCGCTCACTATCTCTTGAGTCGCCGGCCAACACGCAAAGTACACTTCCAATGTTAAAAACCACAGTAAAAACATCTGGGATCATTTCAGGAAGCAAAGTATTGCAGGTCCATCTGGCTCCTAATGAAACAACCTTGAACTGGTGACTTAAGCTGCAGCCGTTGGTGTGCGAGAAGACAGAGTTTCAGGTGGCTTTTTCAACAAGCCCAGCTCCTCACCACACCTGTGCTCCAGCCCCTTCCCCAGCTCCATTGCCCTTTTCTGGCCACGCTCCAGCCCCTCCATGTCCTGATGGGAGTGAGGGGCCCAGAACTGACCCCAGGATGCCAGGGGTGGCCTCCCCAGTGCCCAGTGCAGGGGGACGATCCCTGCCCTGCTCCTGCTGCCACCCCAGTGCTGACACAGCCAGGGTGCTGGTGGCCACCTGGGCACGCTCTAGCTGATCTCCAGACAGATGTCCTTTCCCGCTGGGCAGTTTCCAGCCGCTGCGCCCCAGTCAGGAGCGTTGCAGGGGGTTGTTGTGACCCAAGTAAGACGGGCTGTGCCCAGCTGTGCGATAGCACAGCCGATGTTACAGAGACAAAAGATTTTCCAATAGGAAGCACAAGTGAAATAAACCTTGGAAATGGTCCTTTGCTGTGAGAACCGCTGCTCGATGATGGGTTTCCTCATCAAGATACGCAGCCGACGCTTGCTGATTGCCTTTATGACATCACCTCGAGTGTTTCTTCTGCGTCTCACGTCCCGGTTTCTCCCAGGCTCTTTGATTTATGCATCTCATTAAGCATTAGGCATTTCAGGCGGGGGATTACAAGTGAGCAGGTAGAGAAAGAGACACCAGCATGGCCAGTAGCGCAGGCTGAGCATATTTTGCCCGATACAGATGCTCCCGTGCAAAAGGCCACTATTATTATTTTTGGGGGGAGTGGAATATTTTAGTTCAAATAAGACCAACAGGAACCATTTTAAGATACGAGCAAATAAGTTACTTATGAACTGAAATAAAACTATCCATGTAACCTTTTTATGATAGCTTAACGGTGAGTGAGTAAACGGTGTCTCTTTGGTCCCCCAGCGCCGCTTCCTTGTGAAGAGAGCGCTGGGGAGCGGGATCCTTTCCCGCTCGGATTAAGGGCACATCCCTTTTCCTCCCTCTACAAAATATTAACTCCTCCCTCTATGAAATAACAATACTTTTGGCTGGCCTTTGGACATTCTGAGATAAAAGATCCATTATGGGCCAGATCCTCATGGTGTCAAGAGCAGCTTTTCCAGCATCTCCTTCTGTCACCTCTTTGGGGTCAAAAGGTATTTTCTTTCCCCCTTCCCTTCCCTTCCCTTTCCTCAATGATACACCTCACGTTTCCCCCCCCCAGCCTTGCCATCTTCGCTCCGTCCAGCTCCCTGGTTCTGCCAGGCAGAGGAGTTGGAGTTTAGTGATGTTAAAAGCCCCCATGTCAGGAGCTGGTGCCGTCTGTGCATCCGTGTGCAAATCCAGGGAACGGGGGTGAACGTGGGGAGGAAACGGCTACCAGACAAAACCCAGGAGTCCTAGAGGAGGATGCAGGGCAGAAAGGCGAGGGGAAAGTCTTCAGCATCAGTAGGGCGGGAAGGTGGATGGGTGAGTGGCGGGGAGGGAAAGCAGAGACTGATTTCCTCTCACCTGCAAAATCTGTCATCACTGGGAAGGGGAAAATGAACTCCTGCAGCCTTCGGACACGGCACAAAGTCTGGCAGCTTTAATTCCTAGACATAAACCAGCTCAGCTCGGTAAGAGCACGGTGCTCGGGTGATAGCAGCCAAGAAGGGGGCATTAGCAGTACCAACGCCTGCTTTAAACTTCTAATTCCTTCCCCCTGTGCCTCACGCCAATCATTGCACGGCTCGTGACGGGGTTTTTTTGGTTATTTGTGGTGAGACTCGCTCTTGAGGACCACACGCTTGTGACAGTGCGGGATCACCGTTCAGCAGCAGCAGCAGCACCCGCCATGCAGCCCAGTGGCCTCTGATTTATGGGATGGTGGGACTGGACCGGTACTGGGATGGGTCAGGGGAAGGATGGCAGTGCTTTAGAGGGAGCCCAGTTCGAGCTCTGCGCGGCGGGACGGGACAGGAGCTCGGGCAGCGCTCGGGCTGGTGGCACAGCCGCAGAGGAGCCGTGCGGGGAGGGAGAGCTCGGTACCCAGCCAAGTTTCGCAGCGTGCGGCCGCTGGTTTTCTGCCCGGCCGTCGCGGCCATAAAAAGCACGGCTCGGTACCGCCTCGCTGCACCTTTCGACCGCCACTGCCGCCGGGTGCACAGCTGGAGGCTGCCCCTCGGCCCCGGTTCCTCGCACCCTCTCCCCTGCTCTTGCAAGGCGGCTTCTCCCCGGGCAACTCCGGGGCTGGGCCGGGCCGGCGGGGCGGTGCTGGGGGCGGGCTGCCCGCCGCGGCACCTGCCGGGGGCGGCCGGAGGCGCTGCCGCCGCCGCCACCGCGCT
>JANHGN010002885.1:0-22848 GCA_024605025.1 Megaceryle maxima | reverse complement strand
GGGGGGTGGAAGGTGTCTGCTGCCTCGCCGTGTGAACCCAAATGTAAGGGGTGTGTTTCGTCATTGTTGTGTGGTTTGGGTTTTTTTTTTTCACCCCCCCCCCCCCCCCAAAAAAAAAAAAGAAGGAAAAAAAAAAAGGTGTTCTTACAGTGAGTCTGTCCCTCCCTCTATGTCTAGAGTCATCTTTGGGGGTGGTAATAACAGAATATTTGTGATAAAGGATTACAAACATGTAATCTCTTGTTCTGCTCCCAGTGTAATTTTCTTCAAATTTTAAGCTGCTTTTCTGGCTCTTGGCTCTGCTGCCAGCATATAATATATTAATGCACCTTTTTTTTGTTTGCAAAACAGCCAGTTAACTTTGCTAAAACAGATGCCAAGAAATGAAGCTATGTATTTGTTCTTTGAAAGTACTGAGACTGGGGAAGTCAGTTCTGCTACCAGCATGTTAAATACATTGTCAGAAAGGATCACATGTAGATTCTTATGAAGGCAGTGTGTGTTTGATATCATGTGCATTTTATTTGGTAGGTTCAGTTACACTCTTGCTTGCTGCATATATTCACAGGTCTCAGCTGTGGGGACTGGTTGCACAAAGCCACAATAGGCTCGAATTTATGTTCTAGGAAGTTGGTGGAATCCATTGACTCATTTAGGTTTGTTTTTTGCTTCCCTGCCAAGAAGAGTTTTCCAGCTCTGTCATCATACTAATAATTCTTTTGGCCATGGGAAAAGCCTGATGCTCTGTGTACATCTATATAAGGGCATACAGATTGCCTGGCTCTTTATGACACCTCACAACCTCTCCATGACTGGTGTGGTGCTCCCAGCACTCCTGGGTGCATGCCAGCAACTTTTACTAATGATTGGCACATTAATACTAATTTTGGCAAGTGAAGCTTGACATTTGTGTGTGGTTTTTTTTGTTTTGGGTTTTTTTTTTTTTGTGTGTTTTTTTTGTTTTTTTGGGGGGTGTGTTTTGGGTGTTTTTGGTTTTTGTGCACTTGCAATAACTGTCTTTTTTTTTCCCACCTCAAGATTGTTAGTAGGTTTCATCTAAGGAAAATATCTTACCAATAACAATGTGACCCAAATAAGACTTACAGTTCTAACCTCTTTTTACAGGGATTGAGCAAAAGCCTGAGGAAAAAACTCTCATCCTAAGCTAACAAACAAAAATGTTATTGAAACAAGTAATATCTTCATATGAAGACCACAAAAGCTGCAGGAACTTAAAGGAATAGTGTAATATGCTTTATATGGTTGCAAGTTCCAGCTTGCTTGTGCTTATAATATCAAATTCCATCACAAATTATTAAATATTCTGGTTCCAGTATATATTATCTCTCTCTCTCTCTCTCTCCATCCATTTGTCTAGCTGCATCAAAATAAGATATGCTCCACATCTTCATCAGAATTTACTATATTATCATAGTTATTTATTTCTCTAAAGTCATAAAAGTGATGTTAGGTATCACTTCAACATGATGTGCAAGAATGGATCATGAAATTTTGGTCCCCATTACATAGAGAGTTACAACGTAGTAATTAGTAACAGATATTTAACTACCTAGGAGATACTTCTCAGGCTGTAAAAGAAAAGAAACCTTTTCTTCCCCTGAGGATCAAAGTCTTAAAAATATATACAGTTACATAAATAAGTTCAGTGACATTTTTTAAATATGTAGTTTGTTGGTAAGGTTACCGTTGCTGAACAAAGCATTACAAAATCCCTAATGCTTCTCTTCCATGGTTAGTATTAGTGTTTGAATTTTTGTCACCTAAAGGGTGAAGGCTGTATTTGGAGAATGAATTTAGAACATAATTAATCTTTTTCCCAGATATTTTAACAAGGTGATTAAAGTAAACTATCAAAAGTGTCTCTAAGATACAAAAGCTTAAGTCATACTATAAAAATGTGTCGGTGTGATATAGAACGTAGCATGTCCATGTGGGAATTAGGTATCCAGGTGCTCAAGATGCTTGTGAAACCCCACTAAGTTACTATCTATAGCCTTAGATGCTTAAATCCTTTTTAAAAATTCTGGTCCTATACATCTCTCAGGTTAAAATCACAGCCATAGTTTTAGGTTGCATACACATGGATATTTTACCCTAACTCTTAATAACTGGAACAAAGTTTCATCTAATCTTTTTCAGAGCTTGGAGTTTCATTCCAAAGCAGAGACTCAGAAACTTTCAGCCTTTCCTTAGTGGGCCTTAATATGAATTTCAACTAAAAACATGGGATGCTGTGCGTCTAGAATCCCTACTTTCTAGAATATTCTTCGACTTTACTCTTTTTAGTGTATAGTATTGAGTATATCTTCTCTGTTTATTGGAAGCCCTTTCTGAACCACCTCAAAGCTTGGGCACATTGGATTTTCCTATGTGTTTCTTTGTCAAAGACTTATGTTATGCTACTGAACTTGTGTATTATTTTTGACCCTAATGTATTATTATAGTAATCTAGACAAAAAGCCTTATGCAAAGAGAAACCAGTAGCCTTAAATTGTTTTGAGTACGCTATCACTTCACCAACTAGTCATGTAAATGCAGTCTTCTAAAAACAAAAAGTCTTCTGAAAGGTCACTGATATTTATATTTTAAGTGGAAACTCAGAGCAATATTAAAGTGTTTGGAGTTCTCAGAATTGTGTGAATGATTTTACTGTTCCTGCAGTGCATGACAAAAACTGCTGTCAGGGAACCCTCAGGCCACCTGCTAGGCACAGCAGCATTCACTATGTACAATATCAAGGGCTGAATAGCAAGACTGACACTGTGTTGCTCAATAAAATAGATCTTTCACATCCTGCAAGAAATGAAACCCAAGTGTTTCAGGACAAGCATCTATAACAACCCAAGAGAGCACTGCAATATTTATATTTTTTAAATGGGATTTCAGTCTTCTATCTCCTTCAGCCCCCAACTGGGAATAAGAAGAATAAGGAGAACTGAGGAGTGAAATCCAGTAATTCCAGCAGCATTGAGATATTTGGTTTTTTTACCCAAATATTTTTATAGTCATGTTACATGCCATAGATATGACACTTTGATATTTTCTAAACTCTTCATCTGAATGAAGCAGCAGCAGTTGGATTACAGTATCTCTGTTACAAAAGAGTTGTTGCTTCATATTAGAAAAAAATGTTCTGCAAGCATCCATTGATTTTAATTTATTTAAAATTGTAAACAAAAAAACCCACTCACAAGTCTGACCCTGCACTCTGATTTCACAGCCTGACCTCCAGGTCATTATTCTTTTGCCCTTTTGTGAGAGAGAGTCTGTTTTCATGAAGTTTAGGTGGCAAACTGCATTAAGAGTTGACCTTCCAGTTGAAGTTAATAGTAATTCAGAATCTAGCCAGAATAACAAGTAATATATGTAGATGCATGAAGTAATGCTGATGTAATCACTGATGTAATGTCAGACTGAATGAAATGTTTAATATTTCCTTTGAAAACTACAGCTACTATCCAAAGCCATTCAAATGAATATACAAGAAAAACAACTACTTATAAATCCTAATACAAGTGGAAGATCATTTATCATGATGGGATTCTTGGGAAAAAAGGCAGCTATGGGAAAGAAGCTCTGAATCTTTAAGGCTCCTTTCTGCATGGAAGGTATTTAGCCAAATACTTCTGTCATACTGTAATTTAACAGATTGGCAGAAGAATATGGATTATTTTGCTACTTTATATATTCATTGTTTGTTTTATCCAATCCATATATGGTGTGTCAGCACATAAAATTTGAAATAAAATTTGAAATAAAATTTTCATCTGGGAAACAAGATGTTACACTATATGGTGGTGTCTGACAGACAAGTAGAAAGCAAAACTATCATGAGAGATAGACAATATATATATACACACAGGGTCCATATTTGCTGAAATAGGAAACTTTAACATTACTTGTCAACAATATCTTTACCTTCAGGAGATAGCTCAAAGATTAAGCATGTAAATTCTCCTGGAAGCAAAATATTTTCAATAGATAAAAGACACAAAATGATAATGAAAAATGTTCTGTTTCTTCTGATGTATCCTAAATCAAGCAGTCTATAGTATGATATGTTTTAGTTAATTAGGTTAATCCATTTTTAATTAACTTGATGTTTCCATGCCAACAAATGGTTTTTAAATTGTTGGAACCTTGGAGAAGTAGAGTGACAGTAAAAAATAAATTGCCTAAAACTTTATTTTGTTGTAATTCTTTTAACTAATATGTGAAGTTCCACATTTTTAGCTCAAGTTCAGCTAGTAGTCACAGCCCCAGTTCTGTGAGAGAATCATTTGGCTAAACTATGCTCATACATCAAGACTGATTGTACCACAGTAACAACTTTTCTAAAATTCCATCTTTAAATAGACATGCTGGAAATGAGAGATATTCACTACCAACTGGTACTACTATAGATCTACTATACTTCAGACCTCTCTTTTTCTATTCAGAATGATTACCCTAAGATTGTTTTGTAGACAGGTTCAAATATTGCATCAGCAGTTATAAGTGTAGCTGTCATGCAATGGAGAAGGTGGTCTTGGAGGAAAATAAAGAAATATTAACTAGATGGTAGGGATTTCCTCCATCCCTGGAGACATTCAGGTTGGGGTCTGACAGAGCTCTGAGCAACCTGTTCTAGTTGAGGATGTCCCAGCTCTCAGCAGGGGAGTTGGACTAGATGACCTTTAGAGGTCCCTTCCAACCCAGCCATTTCTTTGTTTTTATGATTTTCTAACATTCAGACTAACCAAGTTGTAAAAGGTGGTATATGAACTGTGCCAAGGGTACATAACTAACATGGCCAATATAGAATAGATTTAATAGTTTAGAAGTAGTTTATCAGTTGAAATAAAGAACCCTTATGGTCACTTCAGGGAAAAATACTTCCAGTCAGGTAGAAACAGAGATACTGCTGTCTGCTGCAGCAACTAACCATCCTGATGACAAACAACATGTCTTTCTTCTCCCTTTCCCTTCCTTTCCCTCCTCTTTCCTCCTCTTCCCTTCCTTATTGTTCCTGCTAAAAAATAACGCTGACAATTTTTACCTGACCTCCAAGCATTGTGAAAAACCTTTTTATGTTTGGAGACTATCCACAACAATGAAAGTTTCAGATAATGCAATTGACATTAAGTGGTTACTAACAGAAATACATAAAACAGCCTTGACAGAGCTGGAGCCAAAAGAACTGTTCTGCCAGGTCTGTGTCTCAGGTCTCTAGGCTCTTTCATCCCTATTCTTTTCTCCTCCTGATCCTTTAAGTCTTGAAATATATCCCAGAATGGCACAGTTCATCAGCACAGGGAAGAAGACAGCATGAATATACTAAATCATCTTCAGGGATTTGAGAACAATGGGTAAAAATTCTCTAAAGCTGATGATTGTACAGAGTCCAAGTTTCTTACTTCTTGGTTCACTGGCCTAATGTCTGAGCTGATACATAAAAAGACAATGGCACTACCACCAAAAGTATGGAAAGAAAATGAAAAATTTACACATCTAACCTGAGAGAGGATCTCAGACTAGTAATCCAAGTCTGATAACAATGTCTTTTTGAAGCTCAGAATTAAGTTTATAGACTATGAAAGGTATAGGGTTTCAAGACCATTCTGCTTTCCCATTTTCTATTGACCAGTTCATGATGGAATCTGTTGTAAATTCCTATAGTACTGCTTAAAACTTCCATAGGTCCTTCAACAAGATGTTCTGCATGATTTCTAACACCACCATGTCAACGACTTTGTGCATCTACTTCTAGAATTTAAAACTTCTTAATACCAATACAGTCAATGCATCTAAATCTGGTCTTATGAATACAGAATAAGCACACTGGAAATAACAACTTTTTCTGAATTAATTTATTAAAGCATCTGAAATTATATACCACATTAAATCTTTAAGGTATAGATACTCATGTCATTTTTGACCACTTTTTTTTTTTTTTTTTTTTTTTGTCAAATTTTAATGCGCACTTCTTTTGATGTCTAGGTCATGTTTTGTTTCTGGCTGCTTCAGTTAAGGAGACGAACATTACTATGTTTAAAGTCTAACTTCTCTAACAAATCTGATTAAAAAGAGTATGACACTGAATGTGCTTCTTTTGCCACTTATTTCAAAGATACAGTGATAATCATGCCAGATTGCTAGAACTCAGCTGCTTAAGAACAGAACATTGCTACTTACAGGACGTGTGTCACAAATTGTCTTCATTTTTCACTAGGTTTTGCCTGACAAACTACATTTTCCCAAGAGGATATAAGAATAGTCTCTTCAAAAACAAATTAAAGGACTAAGGAATTCAAAATACTGACTCTTGCTATCAAATAAAGTCAAACTTCAAAATGATGAAGGCTCAAAGAATAGTCTGTGTGATGACAACTAATCCATATTGTCATGGCAACCAGAATGAACACAAACTTATTTTTATACTAGAAACTGAAAACATTACTGTCAGTTAGTAAAAGTAATTATTTGTAATTACTAATATATCTTGAAAAGCTGGGATTCTTTTTTTAAGTACTATCAGATTTATACAAAAAAATTTAGAAGCAGAAGAAATAATAAATATTAATTATTTGTATTCATAACAAGAACTGAAATTATAAGCAACTTATTTTTCATTAGAAAAAGAAAGTATTCTGAGCTACCATTTTTATTAGTTTAGGAAATGCCACACTAAAGGCAGAAGATCAAACCTGAATTAATACTGCAGGAAGCTGGCATTAAAATAATAATTTTGTGGGGGTTTTTTTTGCAGGAGGTGTGGCAAAACTAGTACTACTAGTACTAGTAGATTTTTAGTCTAATTAGTACTACTAGAAAAATCATATCTTGTTAAACAGATGAGATTAGACGCTTTGCTGAGCAAGATACATGGCATTGTTCTACAGCTAATTCACAAACATAGACCTTGATAGCTTAGTCTGAAGACAGCACCTGCAAAGCAGTCACAGTTTAAGTCTTATAGAAATACTGACATTTGAGAGAATAGTGTTTTAATCTGATAAACAGAGATTTTGCAGTGAATTCCAGCACTGTAGGGATCAGTTATTTAAAGCAAGGGTCATCAGTGGTATTTTGTCCCTTTCAATTATTTCATGAGACTAGTAAATCTTGTATTTGCAGGATATTGAATCCTATATTGCTAGTACATATGCTTTTTAAGCACATGGGTAAAAGAACATCCGTATACACAAATGTGTTCGAACAAACCCATACATTTTCTGAGGATGGAAAATAGTGCAGGTTCTAAAGGCTAAGTGGTCACAGATCACATACTATCTCCTTTTGCCTTCTGGACCTACAGACAAGGATTCACATTTTAAAGTATGTTTTTGCTCCTGAAATGTTACTATAATGTCTTATGGGCTTGAGGTTTTTTGGTCTAAGAGCTTTCCAGTAACTCAGAACATAAAAAAGCAACATATGTTTATCTCTTGCAAAGTAGACATACAGTCTTATAATCTACCTCGATTCTTGACCTACCTAGACCTGTCAGACATCTTTATTGCTATTAACTTTTTTAAAGGATAATGTATTTTCACAAATAATGGTGAAATTCAGAGTATACTGACATAAAGCCAAGGGGATTTGATCCAGCATCTTCAAATCATGATATCACTGACACATGTAAGAATGTGTCCTCTGTTTTACCAAATGTACAGTAAAGGGACTGAAATACCAGATAAAATAAGATCTAAAGTTCCAATACTAGCTCTCAGCTGATTTGGTGTTGTAACTGATGCATTAAGCAATTAACTCTATTGACAAGAAGATAAGCAAGCATGACCTTGATCTAATATGGCTAGGGAGTTAGTGGGATATATCAGTATGTACAATCATTGAGTAGTGACTTTACATAGTAAATCTACTCTTTAACATGTGAATTTTATTAGAAGAATATGTTGGTCAGTAATGAGACCCATGAGCTTGTAAGACAGAACAGTCATTCTAGATATCTTCTGAGTACCTTGAATGATCAGCTATGGTTTTAGACTTATATATGCAAAAGCTATTTCTGTATAGATGCTAGCCTTGTCATTTGAAAATTGATGCACAGCATATATTTCAAACAGTTAATTTGGTGTTCTGTTTTTCTGTCACATTCTGAGAAGTTTAGACATAAAGGATAATCTAATAATAAGGTTTGGAGACGGAAGATTAATGTAAGGACTTCATTAAGCGGTACTAAGATTGTTAATTCAACCTGTTATTTCTGCTTAAGAATGCAAGATTAGGATTAATTTCTATATGGAAGAAGAAGAATTTAAAAAATAACATAAGAGCCATTACAATGAAGAAGAAAAATTATAATAGTCTAGTACAATGTTTTAATTAATACTGGGCTAACCCCGGGTGACTGGAAATGTCAACTGCAATTGGCCATGTCAAGCCACAAATGTATGCAGTCTAGCGACCAAAATAGATGATAATTTGAGGAAAGCAGAAAGGAAGAACTATAAAGCACTTAATCCTAATGCATATAAAACTTTAAAGAAATGGAAGCAGCAGTTATGCTGGACTGAGACAGCCACTGATACCAGTACTAAGCACTAGCTTCTGGCAGTGCCAAACTAGTTTAATCAAGGGTTTTCTGCAAAATATGATTGTGAAAGTAATACATATTTTTCAATGTATAATTTGAATAGCCTTGTCTTGCCTCCTCTTTGTCTGTTCTTCTATGCATACAATGAAAATGCATATTAAATTTTTTCCCTTCACTCTCTTTTGTGGAGAATATGTCTGAAATTCAACTGCAGCAAGTTCATTTTCTGCAAGTAATACTATCATGTGTCTACCATTCTTTAGCAAAAAAAAAAAAAAAAGCTTTTCAAAGTTCTCTGCAGGTTTAAGAAACATTTTATTTAGGCTGTAACATTATTTTTTTCACCATATTCAGAGTACAATATAAGGAAGGCAGCTTCTGAAAGGCAGAATGTTATCTTGTAAATAAAGCATTTATCTACTCCATTGCTTGCTAAAAATGGAGTTTAGTTCTATTGTTTTTCTCTAGGATTAACAAAGTCCTCTTACATATTAAATATCACTTTGAAGAGTTTGTGTTTTGGTCAGAAACATAATTCTGACTCTAAGAACACATCCGCTGCTATATAAAAATGAACTAAAACCAAATCCCAAAGCCAGTGATAAGAAAATGTAAATGACTGTGTTCAGGCACTGCTTAAAGCATTGACTGAAATGTAATTATAAATCTTCTGGAATGATATTGGAGAGAGTATTTAGCAACAGTTGCATAGGTGGGTGCAGAAAAGCAATGTGGTGTTATGTAATCTGTTGTAAACATTTTCTTTTTTAACCCTCTGTAGAATACTCCTGTGTATAGTTATGTAGCACTTGAACCAACATGACAACAAATACTGAGAATCTCTCAATCCAAAATAAGACATAAGTGAAAGAATCTCATTAAGACAGATAGAGACAGGCAGGCAGACAGACATGCAGAATTTCTTGGACTTTATGAGTCACCCAAAGAATCATCTGCAAAATGAAATTTGGACTTAATTGATTTGTTTCTTAGGTAGCCTATTCTACTGTTAATTGTGGCAGGATCTGAAAATCTTCCAGTGACATACTGAGCCAGATGAATAATAACATTCACTTGTTGCTTGTTTTGTCATTGTAGCTTCTGGAGCACTATACATAGTGGGTTAATTTGTTTTTAGGGTGTTTTTATTACTGTTAGTGGTTTAATAAGAATGCTAGAGTGGGGTAGATTAGAGGCAAGTTCCTTGCCCTTGTCTGTGCAGGTCTTTCTTCTGCTGTGTTTTACAGGAATTTGTTATAGGAGTGTTTAGCAAGTTTTCTGATGTATTTGAATGTGTATATTAGGGATTTTACTGGTATATAAATATTTTTATCTTGAGTTAATGTATAGTGTTCTGCCGGGTGATGAACAAGCCTCTTGTATTCCTTTTACACCTAAGCTCAGAAACTATTTTGTGCAGGTACTTCATTTACTGAAGTTTCTCATAACAGTTTATCTCAGTTTAGCTGTTCTTATCTTGAACATGGGCTATGGTTGAATGTATAGCTCTTTATTATTAAACAACAGTTCACTATTTTATACCTTATTTTCAAAACTTGTTGAAGCATTCATTCAACTGGAATGACAGTAATAGTAGTGCAAGATAATGACCAGTTTTCTACCTCACCTCGCTCTTGTCCTACAGAAGTCAGATATGTGTCCCTTATTTCTCTGACTTGGACGTTGCCTGACGTGCATTGCTACTGCACTTGATTTGCACTGCTGCAGTGGACTGGCACTTCTCCACCCTGCTGCCTACAGATATAGACAATTACTTCCATTGTTCCTCTTAAAAGTCATCTTTTGTGTATATGATGACTCATATCTTGGAGAGATATGGAGTGCTACTTGCTAGATAACAAAATGTGCGTTTAGAAGCAGGTAGGAGAATGTCGCTGGAGATGGCTCCATCTGATCTATATACTGAGAACTTGAGCATAATCAAACATTCTGTACTCTAGGAACATTTATTATTTTCCTCTACTGTGAAGTAAGATGGCACAAAACCCCAAAGCTTGGATTTTCAAACTGGCCTCTGAAATGAATGTGCAATCTAATGCTTGCATAAACTCACTTAACTCTCATGCAAGCGCCATTTAGGTGACTGAAGTGACATTTATCTTGTGCCATTTATGCAAATGTAGATTTCTCAGTGTTGTGGTTTACAATTACAATCTAATTGTCTATTATTGCTATATAACTTTAATGGTAATTTTGCCAGCACTTTAGATTCACCACCAGTATGTATGCACAATGGGAAATAACTTTTAGACCAGTAGCAAATATGTTTTCATTCATTACCAGTCCTCTGTACCTTCAAGTCAGTTTACAATCAACATATTTTCCCTTTTTTTCTCATTTTAGTTCAAATTGCTTTCCATGCTGCATTAATTGACAAGATTTTATACCATAGAACATATTAGTTTGAATTGTAGATACTATATAAACATATATAAATGACAGTTTCTTAATGTTATGGTGATATTTCACACCACGTAAACTGTGTCTAATTTCATTAGATTTAGAAGAAGTGCAAATCAGGCAACAATGGATAATCACTTTATTTCTGTAGTAGTTATTGCTTCAGGCAAATGGGATTATTTAACCACTTACTGATGAAATGTAGTGACTTTAGCACTGTACCTGCAAAGTGTCTAAGAAAATTCAAGTTGTAAGTGAATAAAATCAAAAGAAATACTGTTCCAGCACACTCCTTTCTGTGATTTTTATCTCTAATCTTTTTTACTTACTTACAGAAAAATAACAACTAAATAAAACGTCTGGTCTTAATACTCAGAAGTTATTAGACATGATTTTCTACAACTCATTTCTGGTTCAGCTCAGGTCAGTTGTCAAGCACTGTCTTTTGAGACCATCCGAGTGTGGCTGCTAGCTGCCTAAGCATAGGTAACTATAGTGCACATTGGGATGTTCCAGATACATCAGAACTCTGTTACCTTATATATGCCTAATTTTGTACTGGCGTTGTAGATATTGCACTAATTTCTTGAGTACCCTTAGATATTTTTAGTGTGTACTAAGATCAGAACCAAGGAAGGGGGTGGTAGCTGACTTCCCACTAATTACTTATTCAGAAAATCACAACGTTGATTGTTAGCACTTTTAGAATGTTATTAGTCAGATTTATACAATATTTTCATAGACTTTCATTAATAAGAAATTTATTTTAAATTATTATCTGCAGCTGTGAATGCAATGTGGGTTTTGATGGGGGTTTTTTACTAGTGTTTCTGAACTGAAAAAGTAGGGAAAATGGTTTGGTCAAAATACAATGGAAATGATGGTATTTTTAATTGCATGGAAATTAAAACCATAAAGCCAACAGCCATACAGCCCTAGACAAATTAATATATTGTGTCAAATGTTAAGTAACGTTTTGTGTTCTATTTTCAGATAGTTGTGGCATGATGATGTGGCCCTGAAACAGCAGTCCTTATGCTCAAGTAGGACAATTTTCCTAGATAGAGGGGAAGATTAATAACCATGTTAACTTTACAAATCTCTCTTTGTACATATAGGAGACCACTTATTTTACAGAAAATAGATTGGCTGTGGTATAAAGATGGATTCAGTTGCTTTCCATTTTTGCTTATATTTTTGTGATATGGTTTGTTATGGACTAAATACTTTATGAAAGTATCATGCAGTAAAATGAGGCTAAGATCACCTCAGCCCATTTCTAACTAAAGGCACACTGTATCGTGGAATGAACTGAGAAAGCATAGAAACACAAGACAAAACATCTTTGTAGCACACCTGGAAAAGGAAATCAGGAGATAATAACTTGGAAAGCAGTGACTAGCAAAACCATTGGTGGCTTATGCTGACAAACTAATTTTAAAATAAATATATTTTTAAGACAATATCCCCCTGGGAATTTTGGGGAAAAGGGTTCATGGACATTCAGCCTCAGCATGGGCAACACACAGGGGTCAGGGCACTAGCTGGGACTCAAACATAGTGAGCAGTAAGATGGTGATTCCCTGTGTCTACACTGTCTAAACTGGACTGAAGAGACATGAGCCTTGGCATGATGTGAGTGCTGCAGAATAGAAATTTTATAATAGGAATTTTATAATAGACATTGCTATCCACCCACTAAACCCATCCTTCTTAGTAAATAACTTCAGATTATGTCACTGAATGATGTGGTTCTTTTCTTTTCATAACCCCACTCTAAGTCTCCCTGTGACACATCTACACAGCACTCACAGCCATTTCACAGCTGTCTCATCTTTGTGCTAGTCTAATTTGCATGTCACAGTATCTGAACTAACTCAGCTGTGTCTATATTAGGACTTACATGTATATCACATTAGTCACAAAAAGACTTACAGATAAGTATAATCTTGACTGAAACTCCAGATCTTCTTAGCAACAGATTTCTGTACATTCTTGCTTTGCAGAATAGTGGCTGGTGCATCACTGTGAGCTGGGAGGATCAAAGAAGCAAGAATAGTTTCATGATTTCAGAAGCAGCTGAGGAGGCAAACAATCTTTTAGTATGTACTGAAATAAAACCCTGTAAACAGTAGACATAGATTAACAGATATTGATTCATAGCTAAAATATGTAGCACATTAAAAAAGGAACAAAGAGAACATGGAAAATTTATATTGTTTTTATAAACAAAATAAGAAGAATTTGTTAACAGAGTGAAGAAAACATTTGTGAGATTACAGTAGTACTTTTCAGACCTAGGCAAAAATGCCAGTGGGATCTTTAGAATAACTGTACAAGTGTTTCTTAGAAATTCTGGGTCCTAGAATTCCACTGTTTTCCCACCAGCGCCTTCTGAATTGAAAAAAAACCAAACCAGTGCTTTTTGTCACTGTCTTCTACCATAGCAGCTCATTTGGGATTTGAATGTGGAAAACATTTACTGGCTTAACTTCACATATATAGTGTATTGTTCCTAGAAGTCTTTGTAACATGGAAAGGCCACATGTCTGAAAAAGTTGTTTATGATTTTGGAAGCTGACTTAAAATATTCAGATATAAAGCCCATTTATTTAACTCTTATTAGTGTTAATAAATAGCAAAATATCTGTTGAATTAGTATGACAGTAAAAGAAGTGCAGTCAGTGTCTGATGTGTTCAGATTATATGTGCATTTAGAGACAAAAGTTTAGATTGATGAACAGTGTAAATGCATCACTCTTGGGCCTTGGCACTGGAGTATGTTATAATTATAACATAATGAGATAATAAAGAGGCACTGACTTTTTTCTTTTCCTTTTTTTTTTTTTTTTTTAATTTAGAGAGGCTTGGGGATATGAATAGTTGAAAACAGAGAATACCAATTAGCTTTTCCTTTTCCCTCTTCTGCCTTCTCTTCCCCAGACCTTTTCTGTTACAGATTTATTTCAGAATTACAGTTCACATATTTTTGTGATAATAGGAGTCTTTGAATAAGAAACAAAATGTATCACATATAGGACATTCATTTTCAGCATGCTATACACAAAGGTGGAATTGAAGAGACGAATTTGTTTTAGATTTCAGATATTTTAGATTTCAGACTTTTGAAACTTTTAATTTCAAATTTCAAAAACATGAAGTTTGATGGACTCCAAAACTGTTATTTCATATATAGTAAATCTGATATTTATTGAAAATGTTAGAAAAAAATATCTAGCTATCATGATTTAAATATCATCTTATTCACACTCTCTTCAGGTTACTTTAAAACAGGCCTAGAAGGGTCTTCAATTAAATTGCATTTAAGCCCAGCACACTTTGCAGGTGTCCAGTATAATGAACACTTTAAATGGCTATGCTCTAAGGTTAATTTGTTCTGTAAAATTGCCCAGACCCCTCTAGAGTATTCATTAGTAGAATAAAACAGAGCCCTAATCCAGATAGATGCTAAAGGATTATCATTATTGCTGTAAGGATGACTTTGATAAAATTCTAATTGGTATTGCCGCGTGGGGACTGAACAAATGAAGCAGATTATGATAAATACTGGGTTTCAGACCTTGCTAACTAAATTCTGAGACTGGGGTAAAATAAAGTGATAAAATTCATCTGAAAACAGATAGCTACCTCAATTCACTCCAGAATTTCTTTGAGTGGCATGAAAGATAAAATTATACTCAACTACAGATAATTACACCAAATGTCAGCACAATACAATTAGAAATAAAAGACCATTTCAGCACTCATTTTGCTTTTAACAGCATCTTCATTGCAAACAGTCTTTTGTCTCATTAATGCAGGACTGACAGATTTGAACCTGTACTTCTGCAGATTAATCCAAAATACTATCAAACATGATCATTATATTTTTCTCTCTGCATTATATTAAAAGGACACATTTTCTCCTGAGCCACTTAAACACAAGAGAGAATTTAAAATATCTAAATAAAATGAAAAGAAACCATCTTATTTTGTGTTTAGAATGTTCTGGTTTTGTCTGGGGTAGAGTTGATTTTCTTCACAGCTACTATGAGTCTATGTTTTGGATTTGTGCTAAAAACAGTGTTGATAACACAGGGATGTTTTAGATACAGCTGACCAGCACTTACACAGAGTCAAGGCCTTTGTTCCTTCTCGTACCACCCCACCAGTGAGCAGTCTGGGGGTACACAAGAAGCTGGGAAGGGACACAGCTGGGACAGCTGTTCCCAACTGACCAAAGGAATATTCCATATAATATAATGTCATACTCAGCATATAAAGCTGGAGGAAGAAGAAGGAAGGGAGTATGTTTGGAGTGATGGAATTTGTCTTCCAAGTAACTGTTAAGACATGATGGAGTCCTGCTGTCCTGGAGATGGCTAAACACCTCCCTGCCAATGGAAGTAGTGGATGAAATCCTTATTTTGCTTTCATTGTGTGTGTGGCTTTTGCTTTGCCTGTTAAACTTATCTCAACTGTCCTGGTCTGAGTAAGAACAGAACTAATTCTGTTGACTGATTTCACTTTTCAGTTCAGTTCTTCTAACTAACTGCACTTTCTAAAGTTAACAGCCTGTTTTCACAGACAGTGTCTGCTGCTGGCAGTGATAACACCCCATGTTTATACAGTTAGTACCAAGGATTGGTATGCAGACCAAGGCCACTGCCAGATCTTATGTACCACATTGGGGGGTGCAGGAAAATGAAAGGCCACACCTGCAGGGAGGAGCGGACAGGGCAGGTGACTGCAAACTGACCAACAAGGTATTCCATCCCATATATGTCATATTTGGTATAAAGCAGAGGGATCTGGAGGGTCTACAGCTGCTCTCTCTGTGGGGGCTCACGGGCCCTTTTCCCCTCTTGGACCGCTTTGCCAGCTTTGTTTGGCTTGGCTCAGGTCCTCTTTTGTTTCCTTCTTTGGAGCATCCAAAGAGGACTCTGTTCTGCTATCGAACCAAATTGGTGTGTTCCTGAATCTGGTACCAGAATCCAGCTCCTGAACACAGCTCCCGTCTGCTGCGGGGCCCAGTCTGGGACTCCCCCGGTGCCTGGTCCACAGCATCGCTGATGGTGATGTAATTACCAACAGGGGGGTTGGGATCGATGCTGCTTTTGTATATATTTGTAAATATTCTAGTTTTATTATGATTATTTTCATTTTCATTAAAGCTGTTCCAATTTCCTTTTCTAATTGCTAAGTCTCTCTCCCTTATTCCCTTTCTCTTCCCCTTTGGGGAGTGAGGGGGGTTAACCGAGACCATCTGTTATTGGTCTAAGGGGCCATCCTGACACTAAACCATGATATTCAACCCACAGGTTTTGTCACTTTTACCCTTCCGATTCTGTCCCCCATCCCACTGGGGAGAAAGTGAACAAGTGGCTATGTGGTGGTTTGTTGTCTGTTGGGATTAAACCACAACAAAGCTCTATAACTGGTAAAATTCCTGTGTCATGAAACTGCAATTTCTATGCCATTAAAACATCATGAGTTGAGTTAAATATTCATTGTATAGGTCCATCAAATAGAAATTTTAATTCTTTGTTTGACATTATGGTGTTTGCACATAGCAAAAAAAAAAAAATTGTTTGTTTTTACTGAACTGGGGTTTTCCCAGTCTATGATTTAAATTTAATTCCATCTGTATCTACAAAAGTTACCCAAAATTGTTGATGGACTCTAAGAATAATAGGCAGGAATTTGCTATATGAATTATGTAGAATTCAAAGATAAATAAAAAGCCTAAAATAGGGGAAATAAAAAAAGTCTAAGGTCTGTTTTTATATTATTTTTGAAAAAATAAAATTGTGGTAGGTTAGTGAAAATATATTTTCAGCAGTCTTCAAGCAAATATATTAATTTTCTTTCATTACATTGTTTGCTTAGAATTACTAAAGGATATAGCTGAATGTAGTCTGAATAAAAGATGCTATATTATTCAGGCAGATCAAAATAATGTCATTTTGCAGTGGATCTGATTTGTTTCTATAAGCAAGTTCTCAGATTTAACTATTTTAAAATATGTGTTCCTATGACTTCATTTTACTGCTGATAGTCATCTGTTCCTTCACACTGTATTGGAAAATAAAATGAGATAACATGATCTGTTCAGGAGTTTTTCCTCATTAATATTTCCTAATGATATTGTAAGGCTTTCTCACATATATTATATGTTATCAGAAGGCAGCATTGAGACCACAACCAATTCCACCACAGGGTCCTGTAATGTATGTTTGTAAGAGACCTAGTATACATATTTAGTCAAAAACTCAGGGTTCAGGTATATAGCTCTTGCTCTTTTTTACTCTATCACATTGTTAACTACAGATTCAACGAGCATGTGTGATGTTTTTATCATAAGATATATTGATCAGGAGAGCTTCTGCAATTCTATTTCATCCATGTGTGTCAAAAGGATATTTCAAATGGATCTTTTATACCTGTCCAAGTGTGCACTAGTAACATATTATGATGCCAGTTGCAAACAAGACTGAGATGTTCTGCATCATCTATCCTCAGGTCAAAAGCAAATAATGAACAAAACTTCCACATATTCTCTGACAGAGAAGTTTAATGGAAAGTGGTAATATAACTTTGTGTAGCAAACGTTTTCCATTTTTTTCAACTATATCAACTGCTTAAACAAAAAAGATATGCCCCATGCTGACCCCATCCCCATTATCACTTTAGTGTACAGTTTTATATACTACTATCCCTATAAATTTATTTAAATATACTTTTATAGTGTATCACAGATTTGTTATGGGGAAGAACATGGAGGCCTAACAAACACATTGTTTTCTGCTCTCAGTTCTGAAACAGAGATATTTAATTTTCCTCTCCCTATCAACCCTGCTCCACTTCACCTTTTCACATGTGACATTTGCTTCTCTCTTCCGCCTATTTCCTAAATGTTTTCTCTGTCTTGACAGAAAACAACTCCAGTTGTATTACCTACTCACTTTCTGATTTTGTGTGATGGTAATATGGGTTTACGTGCATTTCTGGCCATCTCTGAACATCTCTTTCTAATCTAATCTAATCTAATCTAATCTAATCTAATCTAATGTAATCCCTCTAGCCAAAGCTGAGAAATCTTAAAAATAGTCATAACCAGAATCTTCTTGCAAAGCAGGAGCAAGCAGATTGCTACATGAATATCCCTGTCACAAATTCAATCTTATATTTTTGCTTACTTACTATATAATCTGTTCCTAATTATTCTACTTTTTTTTTCTAGAATCATGTAGATGTGCTGCAAACTATGTATATTGTCTTATAATATGTGCAGTCAACAGTGCTGATTCCTGAGAGTTTGGGACATTACATCTGGTAGTGATAGACATATAGGTAATATAAAATATCATTAAGAGCTTAAAGAAAATTAGATCTTAAAATGGTAACAATCTTTCTATTTCTAATACCACCTACTAGTGCATTGAACAGCACAGGTATCTGAAAAGTCCTCATTGGGGAACAAAGGAGAAAGCATTTCCACCATCCTTCATTGAACAGGAATTTGTTCAGCTTATATGGAAGATTTAAAAATTATTTTTAGTTTATATTTAACTGATTAATTATAATGGACCTAAATGTATTAACAAAAATCTGAAGCTAAATACCATGGAATACAGGTAAGTGATAAAACAATATATAGTTTATTTCACCAGCTGTTTAAATGAGTTCAGTCAGTGTGCTGGTGATTAAAATTATTTTTGAACAGTCATGCAAATTTTCTGTTATAAAAGATTTTCAGTAAAAGAAAAATGTGACATAGTGGAACTAAGACTGCTGACATATTTTTCATGCTGATTTCTGTCAGTTAAAGCTGATAAAAAGAATTGAAAGACAGAAAAGGAGAGGAAAATTAAGAACTTCTGATTAAAACAAAATGCAGACCCATGCAATTTTGTGATTTATTTTCTTTCCCAGAAAAACATTATTAAGACCCTATGGATAAGACATTTTGAATGCTCCAGTTATAGTGCTGTTACTTACCATGGAAGATCCATCTCAATTTGCTGTTCCAGTGTCTCAAGCTTTTCTACTGTTAAGTGCTGTTGATGTCTCTTATTCCGCATCCTTGTAATTTCACCTATGATATGTTCCTATAGCAGAAATGTTCACTGGAAAATTGCTGACTCCTGTATTATCATAAAATCAGATTTAAACTAGTGTGTACCTTTCTTCTTCCTCTATTCACAAATCATTATATACATACACAAACTGTATCTTTTCAGCTCCCATATCCTTCCAAATCTTTTTTCCTGTCCCATATGTCTACCTTCATGCTTCTTATTGTCTTCTGTTGTCTCCTATACCCTGAGCTATAATTGAATTAAATGCTTAAATCAATGTACTAAATAATGTTTTTACCTAATTTAGGTTCAGCATGGAAGATATTATTAGGTCTGAGTAATATAACTTTTTCTTTTTTTCTATCTAATATCATCTGAAATTTTGTTCCCAAGACAGGCTTTTAATTTACATTCCATTTAAGTCCATATCTGAATTACTAGACATTCAAAGTTTGTGGGTTTAGGAAACACTAAGAGCAAAGAAAATATAAGGAAAAGGAGAATAGTAAATTGTTGGAAAAATACAAGAGAAATGTATCAAAATAATTAACTATAACTTTCCTATTCAGCACCTCTATCAAATGCTTGTCAGCTCAGTACACCTTGCTGGTGATGCACATAAAATATTGCTTTGTACTGCCCTGTACAATAAACATCCAATAATGTTCATTAAAAGAAGGTAGTATAATCCCAAAGTCTTAAAATTATCTCAGGGAGACACTAGTAATCTTCCTATTGCCTGAGAGAACATTTATGATTTTAGCTTCTTTTATCTGCTGGGTAACTTATTTCACAGATTTCCATTAAATCAAAAAATGTGCTGTCAGATCAAGAAAACACCCTTACATGTCCTGTGGCAAATTCATTGCAGTGGCAAAGTTCTTTAATAAACATAACTTTCTTAATTACAGTATTTCAACAAGCTTTTTTTTTATTTCTCTCTTTTTGATTCTGATACCATACAATGAGATGTCGTACATGAATGGTGTTGCCTAAAAGTATTCTCACATAAATTTTGGATAGGAAGCATATGTACACCAGGGCATGTTTGCTCTCCATCGGGTAACTGTAACTATATTTGCTGCATCATCATGTCTTGTAAGTGAACTTTTTGCTCAGCACATTAGTACATGATATTGTTACAGAGCCATTTGCACTACCTCGGTATTTACTACAGGATGAAGTTCAAATAAATGGTTTTGACATAGACTGCACAAAGTGATCTGTGAACTTTTAAACATTTTCCTTTCTGCTACTGTTTGGTGACAGTGGATTTCTTTCTATTTTGTTTGAAGATTTTGGTTTTGGATTATTCTGTGTATTCAGCCTGGAAAATCTTTCAAATAAACTGCTAATCTATCCAGTTTTAATTGTTTAAAAGAGACAACTTTTAAGATTAAATAATTTCTGGATGCATCTGTGCCAAGAAAATATATTCAAGGCCAGGCACAGCCCATGTGTGATTTAGAAGCAGAGAGCCTTCTCAGTGTAGGGATTGTTGCCTGTACTGCATGTCAAAACCAAATTTGGATGAAAGGGAGGGCTGCTGAACAGAGATACAGAATGACAGTTGTGCAGATTTGCAGCCACACTCTCACTTCTGTTCCATACAAAGTCCAAGCACAACAGCAAGAAAATGGGAGAGGGACTAATGGTGAACCTAAAGGCCTCTTTTCTCCCCTGAGTGTATCCATATTATCCTAATTATATTTGTTAAGCCTCCACATCCAATATGAAACCTCTGAGTTAATCAGTCTTCAAAATATTCATTAATAAATACTGTGTATAAGAGGGAAATATACACTCACATATAGGATATGGATTATGAACTAAAGTAATCCTAGAAATCTTAAATGTAACTGCTGCCTTTGGAGTAATAAACTGCATAAGAAACCCAGGCATCCAACGTGAATAGAAGGGTCCCTGAAAGGTCAAGTCAAAGCTTGCACAATACCAAACTTTAAGGCTAATTTTCACAATGCAGAGCAAACAATTTTAATCTTTCCCCCATCCTCTTTCTTACACACATTAGAAATACACTTTCAGATAAATATATTCAGTCAATTTTTAAAGAACTTTAGTTTCAGAGGCAAATGGGAAATTAGAAGTAGAGTTTGATCTCAGATTCTATTTGCACTGACTTGTATCTCAGTTTATTGCTCTCAGTCTAAGTCTCAGTTTAGTAACATTTGATATGTGTTGCAAATAAGTAGTGTAATTTACAGTCTGTTACACAATTGTGTAATGTGCCATAAAGAAACAAGAATGTCAAATTAATGATTTAGTAAGTATTTAAACATGATCAAATGAAAATATCCGTGTCTTCTCTTCTTTGAAACAACAGAACTATTACTACTCCTTGATTTTTCTCCAGTCTTTTGGTTCAGGAAAGTATTTTTAGTCTGCATGGCATAATTATCCATTAGGTGCATGCAATCCAAATTAAGAGAAAGTGTGAAAGTTTGAAGAGCTTTTCCCACTTTCTCTGAAATAATAAAATGATCTATTTACAATAACTATTAATGTGGAAAAGCTAGCCTGGAACAACTTAGTAGTGGTTCTGTACTTAATAAAAGTCCTTAATAAATGTTACCCTCTCAGTCAAAGTTCTGATAAACTTCAACCTTTTACTGTGTCAATAAGGAATGATTTCCTTTTCCCCTCCATGCAGGGAATCATACTCTCATCAAGGCCAGTGACAAATGCAAGTCTAAGAAAAATTATTCATTGCTGAAAGGAGGCTAGAAGTTTTTAGTCTTCATTTACAATAGTGTAAGAGATATTTCCAAAATAATGATCTTAACATTAATGATTTTAATACAGTTCTAATATTAAATATGTTGCTTATAGAACATTGCCTATATGTTACAGTGCAAGTCACAACCCAGAGTATAATCATTATACAAGTGGAAATATCTTGGAGGTGAAATAGTTAACATCAATGGCACTTAAAAGATTGTAATAAATAAAAAAATAAGTTGAACTAAAAAAAAGGTAAGTTTTTAAACATAATTCTGTTACTAGTAGTGTCAGATAACAAATGCAGCGAACTGGAAATTTTATTAGAATAATTCACCTCTTGTTCTTACATGAGTTCTAATGCAAACTGGATTTACTTTCCCTCTTCTCTGTTATTCTTCCCAATACTGTACCTCACATTTAAGAATGAAAGCTACAAAGAGAAACAGCCATAAAATATATAAATATACATTTGTATTAAGACAAAATGGTTGAAAATGTAGATAAATATTACTTAAATTACACACAGCAATTTTTGACAAACTAACCTTATGTATTCTATGAATTACATGCAAAATAATTACATGCATCTTCCACTGAATCAAGTGACATGCCAGTTAAACATATGAAGACAACTATATAAATCATCAAGAATTTTTGTTGGCTCAGTTTTGGGCTATCATTTTCCTGGTCTAACGGGCTTGGCTATGCCTTCACCTATGCTTTTCTGTACTGCATTGAGCATCAACAAGTGAAATTACTATTATATAAGTATTATTTTTCTTTATGTATGTTTGAAAAGTCTCACTTTATAAAGCATTATGAAGAGTTATCTTTAGTTCAATTTATTGTTCAATTACATTCTTATTATGCAAATTGCACATCAGAATAACAAATGATAGTCTGAATGTTAATGCAGTACTGATGTTAATTTTTCCATTTATATTTACTCCCATATTTTTTTTAGTTTTCCATGTTATTAAAAAAAAATACAATTTTCATTTTGTAACTAAAAAAAAACAAAAACAAAAACAAACAAACAAAAAAACC
>JANHGN010002884.1:38620-58066 GCA_024605025.1 Megaceryle maxima | reverse complement strand
CTTTCTTTCTTTCTTTCTTTCTTTCTTTCTTTCTTTCTCCCTCACCTCTCTCCCAGGAAATAAGAGTCCCAAAAGCAAGGGAATATGTGACATAATTATAAAACTTCCAAGTTTACAAAGATTTGTATGCTTAAAATGTCAAAGACTTTCAGGTTTCGTTTCACAAGTCTAGAACTAGAAAAATAATTCAAGTAATGGCACATCAGTCTTCAGAAAACAGAAATTCATTATGTGCAACAGAAATATCACTGATACCAGTGTTTTTACAAGCAGATACCAATGCACTCTGCCTGCTTTAATCCAACTGCTTTGCAAGTTGCTTCCAACCCAGAATGGAAGCTGTGATTACTTGGGCACCGTGTTCAGTTAGTTCAGTATGCTTAAACATACTGTTACACTGTTACAGCTATACTTTTTTTCAGGTAATAACGAGTCTATGTCTACCAGTGAAAAGCACATATCAACGTCCAAGCAGCCCCTCTCATACATATATTGTATCTACATAGAGTGTATTAAACATATTTTTTTTCTTTATGGAAATAATTATGCCACTAACATAATCCAAAATCTGCAAGCTTTGATGCTTGATAAAGAATCAAACCTTCTTGGACATCTTCAGTTACATTTGATACATACTAAGAATATTACCTCACTGCTATACCCCTTAGACATTTTTTTCATATTGTGCATCAACATGATACCTTCATACTCTTTTCTCCTGCTTAAAATGTAATTTCAATATCATTTCAATGTAAGAAGCATGTAAAGGTTTCTGAAGATTTTCTAGCTGGATTCAGTACAGTTTACCTGCTTGTTTAGAAAGCAGGTCCCAGGTTTTATAACTAGAAAACAAATTATATTCCATTGAAAAAATATTCTGTCAGTTTTCTCTACAGTTTGGGTTTGTTATAAATAATATAATTGCACAAAATTATATGATAAATAAAACCCTTTGGCTTTTGCATCACAGAATTTTGACTTCAGAGAAAACCATGTCCTTTGTCAAGGTGGACCCATTTGGTATAAAATGAGCAGCTTTTATAAATGCTTCAGTCACAGCATAGCAGAAATAAGCCAATGCAAAGATTCATGGACAAAAAAACCCTGAATTTATAAAAATTTCAAGGTAAAAAAAATCAGAAAGACAATACCTTTTATATAGTTGGATAATGTGCTTTGTCAGCAATTTTCTGATTATACAGAAGAGATTCTGTTATTAAAATACATGACAAATGTGGTTTTTTTCCATATGGTTTCCTATACACAATCAATTCTAAATTTCTAACTATGAGTACATGATTAGTCAGTGCCTATCTACCCAAACTCTTTGAACTATTCATAGAAAAGGGGGCTGATATAAAATTATTTTAAGTCAACAAAAAGCTTCTGTTTATTTGGAAAGTATACCACAACACTGCTCTCAGAGTTGAGAGTATTTAAAATTTTGCTAAGTGTTCAGAGTTTCTCAAATGTGCTTCTGCATTTAGACAGAGGGAGATATAAAGAAGGTAAGCAAGTCATGTGGTAATTGACTGGATCACTTCCACAATAATTGTTAAATAAAGGTCTACAGTATATAATGATTCAGGTATATAGTTCATATTTCTATCCTAGTCTATTTTGATTACACTGAACTCATGGATTTTAAAGATTCCTGATAGAGAGGGTACCTGAAAACATACAACAGATAGGAAGCTGGATACTATGTCAAAAAAAAAAAAAAACCCCAAACCAAAAACATTACAAAGAAAATGGAAGTTGACCTGCCTTCTATTAGTAAGGAAACCCTGGTCACAAAATTCTCATCTCCTAAACCTCACATAATAAGGTTCCTGAAGCTCACAGTTTAGAAATACACTTGTAAACCACACTGTATCTATAGGGTCATTCACATTTTGTCACCTGACACCATATAACATTATCCTTGGGAGTTTGGAGCTCTTGCTAGCCCACTGACATTATAATTAATATTCACAAAGCTTCACTTGCCCTTCAGACCTGCTGCTACATGTCACTGACTCAGGGTATAAGCAACATGTCTAGACACAACTAGTGAATGTAAAATAACTCTGTGATAGAAGATTAATTTTTAACTGATAATGCTGATTAAAACAAATACTTAAATTTTGTCTGAAAATACTAAATTAATTGGACTTTGCATTACGATATTTTGAGACTTCTGAGATAACAGAGAAGCTGTCTGATGCTTATAAATGATAGGAAATTTCAAGTCCACAATATTTTGAATGATGCATTTTATTTAATGTCAAAAATTATTTTATCTTCTGAAAAGAAATTATTAAAGGGGGAGATGGTAGCAACTTCTAAATATGTTTTACACTTCGCTTTACAAAAAGTTATCACAATTCTTTAGGACTTACTAGGTTTAGAAGGACGCCTTTCTGTTGTCTTTTATAATTACACTCTGGTTAAACTGAGTTGCATGCTATTTGTCTATTTCTCTCTATGGCGTAATGGCTTTTCTGTTTGATGTTAAACCTGTGTAGCAAAATGGGTAGAGGCAATTGACAGAGGACAAACTTTCTGTACTTTTCACAATTGGTTAATTCCCAGGGGGGTCAACAGGAAAATATCTCAGGAAAACATATGTACACAATTTATATTGTCAGGCCAAACACTCCATAATTAAGTAACAAATATAAATGTATATTTATTATCTTTAATGTATTTCCCTGCCTGTATGCTTTATTGCATAGACATTAATTACTTGATTTAATTCTATTCTCCACTCCCTTCCCCCTTACCCCCATATCTCTACCACACTATTTTTATATATCTTTAGGGGCTTAAATCCCTATCAAATGACAGCAACATGCATTTAACATTAACACCGATGAATTCAACTGCAGGACTCTTTTGGCATGAATGAACCACAAAAACAACTTTTAGAACTCTGAACAAGATGTCATAAATAATTTTAAGTGCCTCCACCTATTGTTTAAAAGATCGCCGGAGCTGTTTATTTTCTGAGGGCATTTTTAAGTTCTGGTGTTTCAGGAATTCCAAATACAAACAGTTTTCATGGAAATACTGAATTTTGTTAGAGATTATTAGAACAATTGAAAGGTTTTTCAATACAGATGTAACTGATCTGTTCTATTCAAATTAAGAACAATTGTGTACAGTTTAATAAAAAGCATCTCTCTAAAGATTATGTCCTACATATTGTGGGAATTCTGTCACCATAGACAGCCTAGATTAATTGCAATAAAGAGAAATTGCCACTAAAGCTCTCAGCTTATGCCATCTAATATTGTGTGAATAAATTTCATTTTCTAATATTATGAAACATCCAAGAGTATAATAAATCATCTACCTAAGTCCTTGGAGAATTTTTGCATAATTTACCAAAACAAATTGATTTTAGCAGAAAAGCTACTAATTTACATGGGAAGGAATGATTCTCTTAGTGTGATGAATTTAATTTCAATTTCCCTGTTTGCATGAATTCACAGCAACAATTCATCACTGCTAGAATTAAGCTACAACAATGTTTTAGTTGAGCAGGCATATAACTTACACCTGAATGACAATAAACTGCCTTTAAAAGGTAAGATGTGAAATTTGCAGAAGTTATCTAGTGAAAATCTTTGGAAAGACCACACTACCTATCAAAAATATAAACGGCAAGATGTTACAAAATATGAAACATTTAGAGAATTTTATCCATAGATTGGTTGTCAACTTTACATTTCTGAAGTTTAATCTTTCTAGTAATTAATAAGTTTTTGTTCTATACTAGGGTACTTTCTCATGAAAGAGCAGGAATGTAAAAGAGGATGCGTAAAATGTAGGTTTAAATTTGAACAAAATGAACTCTCTCTTTCAGATTTTTAAAATGAGCCATATATTAAAATGCTTAGAACATACAAGATATGGGAATAAATTATCTTCTGCAGTCAGTTCAAACTGGTTCAACTTTGACTGAAAAGTAAAACAATATTACTGGCAACACAAATGTAAAAGGAATGAATTTGTATGCTTCTATTCATAGTCCAGAATAAAATAATCCAGTGGCTACTAGGAATCCAAAGTGAGTGCATTTTCTCTAACTGTTCTCTTCAGTGACTACAGCTATGAAGTAGGTGGTTCATCCCATGAGGTTACATTAGAGTTAGGCTTCAGTCAGCATTGTTAAAAGACGTTGTCCTTCCAACAGGACGCAAGATGAGAAAAAATATTCAGAATTGTTTTTTGTTTGGTTCATTACATTTTTTAATCATGTATTACCTGTCTTCTCTGTCTCAAACCACAGCTGACACATTACAATAATTTCAAATGTGATTTACTGAGATATTGAGGTTTACATGATGTGCAAATATATCTTTCTCCAAACACAGCAGTTCTTGAAGCTTTACTCAATTTCAGAAAAATCTGATGAGAAACAGATGACTCAAAGACTTTTGGTGCTAAAACTTTTGTGAAAATAAGAAAAAAAGAAAGAGTACCATCAGTCCTCTTACCAATGAAAATGTTAATACAAGTATATGACAGAAAACATAGTTAAGCACTAAAATGTTCAGTCAAGAAAAACTTAAAAGACTCATGTTCCTTCTCAGATACCAAAATCAAATGAAAACTTTCAGAATATGTAGGAATCCAGGGTAGAAAGCACAGTAGCTAAAAATGGACCCATTCTTTGCTGTCTCTTGGTCAGCTGATAGTATCAGATCCATTGTTCTCTAACAAACACATCTGTAGGAAACTAAATAGTAAAGGAAGTTGCCTTGTTTGACTGCTGAGTTGAAGACAGTTATATTTTAAAACATGTTAGATCCTGGGACTTGTATTCCAGGAATATCATTCTGCAAAAGAGGAAGATAGGTCTAGAAATTTAGAGCAATGGAAGCTGGGTCAACCATACAGACTGTCTACTTTTCAAGTTTTCACCTTCCTTTGTCCTCAGTTGTCCATTAGCATAAGAAGCAGAATACTTCATTGTCATGATCAAGAACTGATTTATTAGAAAGGCACTCACCTCACTAATTTTATACTCAAATTACAATAATCCAATAAATTGTTATATAGATGACAGGATTTATAAAACAAATATTTATTCAGCATATATGATAAAATTGAAAGGACTTGTCACTCACTCTGTTTAGCACAGAGAATATGAAAACGAATTTTAGAGAAAATATCACATCATATCATATCATATCATAGAATGGCTTAGGCTGGAAGGGACCTTAGAGATCATCTAATCCAAGCTCCACAACACGGGCAGGGATACCTCTCAACTAGGCTAGGTTGCTCAAGGCCTCATCCAACTTGGCCTTGAACACCTCCAGGGAGGGGGCATCCACAACCCCTCTGGACAATCTATTCCAGTCTCACCACCCTTGTACTGAAGAACTTTTTCCTTGCATCTCAGAGGGAAAATGACACTAAATATATTTATAGATTATTTGATTAGTTCCTTTCAGCAACATCAAATAGGATGATGTTGTAACAGTCTGTATTTACTTAATACTGAACCTGTAAAGTATCCATCATTTGCATATTCTTCTCAAAGGCACCAGATGTACATTCTTAAATAAAATTATAAATGGCACTGAAAAAACTTCATTCTTTTCATTAAAAAAAGGAAACATATTATATGGTGCAGATAATGCCTGTAGTTCACTTTCCAGACTTAAATGCTTTATGTGCTCAAAACTCTATAAATGTTCTCAGAATAAAAAGGGAAGTTGAAACCTCACTTGAAATTGCACTTGTTTGTTTGTAGAGTCTATGTACATTCAAGAACATTTGATTTACATGTATATGTATTTGATATGTATAATTAGTTTAAATAAAAGTATTCTAAGTAAAAGTACAAACTAAAGACAGTAATTTTTACCTCCAATCACCCACTCTACCTCACCCTTGCAAGATTTCTATCTCTGCTCTGCATGCATTGCTTGAAATCTACTACTTCACAGGAAATTTTCCTTTCTACAGGTGGTAATAGTGCTATCAGAGAACTTGAGTGGTTCCCCTGGTTTTTTTTTTGAACCAGTTCAGAGGAAGTTTTCTGGCCATGTAACTATCTGGCCAGCTTGTCTGAGTCAGATTTTTGTTCTTTCCTTACTGCATATTGTACAGTAGAGACGTGGAACACCCAGATGCTTCTATAATACCCCCCAAAAAAATTCTTAATTACACACATTAAGTCTCCTGAGGATATGTGCCATACTTCCCAAATAATCATTCTGACTCCTTTCCTTCCTTCTATTTTTATTTCTCTTGGTTTTCCTAATAAGCTGCTGTGGATCTTTTACTAACTTACAGCATTTTTTGCCTTCCTTTTTTTTTTTTCTTTTCCATTCTGACTCTTAAGATAACATCTGGATTTCTATATGGAATTTTTTAAAATACATGATGCTTCTCTTGCAATTTAATGGGTATTTCAAATATCGTAAGTCCTAGTATATTAGAAAGCATGAATATCTGAACACTATGTTTGTAACATTTTTACTCCTTTTCACTCCACATTAGACTATTTTCTGCATTTTATTCTGAAAATAAGTATTTTTAATTTAAGAGGCAGGAGAAAGAAGAAATGATGGAGAAATTGTTTTGTTAAGGAAGCTCAACACAACCTCAAGAACCTTCTAGAATACAATCCTTTTAAAACCAGCCTTTTATGTCATTGATTATGCAGGACGCATCTTCCTTTTACTACTTTGCTCCCACAGAGTGATTTCATAGAATCATAGAATGTTAGGGGTTGGAAGGGACCTCTAGAGATCATCGAGTCCAACCCCCCTGACAAAGCAGGATCACCTAGGACATGTCACACAGGAACACAACCAAATGAATTATTAAAGTCTCTAGAGAAGGTGATTCCACAACCTCTCTGGGCAGCCTGTCCCAGTGTTCTGTCACTCTCAGAGTGAAGAAGTTCCTCCTCATGTTGAGGTGGAACCTTCTATGCTCAAGTTTATACCCATTGTTCCTTGTCCTATTGCTGGGCACCACAGAAAAAAAAAAGATTGGCCCCTTCCATTTGACACCCACCTCAGATATATTTGACCCACCCTTCAGATATTTGTAGACATTAATAAGGTCCCCTCTCAGTCTTCTCCTCTCAAGACCAAACAGCCCCAGTTCCCTCAGTCTTTCCTCACAGGGGAGATGCTAAAGTCCCTTAATCATTCTCGTAGCTCTCTGCTGGACTCTTTCCAGTTGATCTCAGTCTCTCTTAAATCTGGGACCCCAAAACTGAACACAGTATTCCAGGTGTGGTCTAACTAGGGCAGAGCAGAGGGGGAGGAGAACCTCCCTACACCTGCTGGACACAGTTTTCTTAATGCAAATCAGGATGCCATTGGCCTTTCTAGCTGCAAGGGCACATTGCTGTCCCATGGATAACTTGCTGTCCACTAGGACTCCAAGGTCTTTCTGTGTGGTGTTGCTTTCCAGCAGGGTGACCCCTAACCTGAACTGGTGCCTGGTGTTACTCCTTCCCAGATGCAGGACTCTACACTTGTCCTTATTGAACCTCATGAACTATATGGTCTGTGGAATGGAACTGTTCAGGAAGCACAATACCCAAAAGTTTCTACTTTCTTCCTTATCAAGAAATCAAGCTTTCCCTTAATTAGAAAAGCATTAGTGTCTAACACCTCAGGTCTCAGCAAGTAGAGGCAAAACTCAGTACAACAGGGCCAAATGACAACATAACCATTAAGTTTATGTATGTTTTCTCAGTTTGACAACTCCATAATCTGCTTACAAATTTAAACCAATACAACTATCAAGATTTTGGGGGTTTAGTGTGATTATTATTTTTTTCATTTTTAGTTCAATGCAGAAAATAGGCATAAGAATAAGTAATTTCCTTCCCTCTGTGTAGTAGTTTACATGCCTTCATGATATATTAAACAAATATCAATAAAGACTGCTTGCAGTCTCAACAGCAAAATATACAAAACATTACATGAAATCTGTTTGGTTTATGGGAAAATGCTTAAGACTGAAGTAAAATTTTCTAAATCATGAACTGTTAATGTTAACAGTCATGTTCTTTGCTCTATCTTGAATGCCTGCTAAATGGATGCATTACTGCTACAGCTTTCATCACCAGCTCCTGCAGTAATCCTTCTGTTTAATGATCCTGATTTAAAAATCATTACAGTTAACAACTACTGATATTTTACTTTCAGCATTTTGGCATTCAGAACTGCTTAAATGAAACAGTTCAATCTTCACAGTGACAATAATAGTTCTCATTATACCAACCTGCAGGACTACCATTCTGCTATATTTTGATATATTATAGCCTTCTCTGCTGTAATGATTACCATAGTATTAAAAATACACTTCATCCCGATCAGATAGCTCATCAAATATTGAATTTTTTGTTTAGAAATGTAACTTGTTTCTTCCTGGGAATCACTCTTCCTTTCCTCCCGTGTTAGGCATGGGCTACAGTCTAGCTTACAGTCTAAAGGTCTGACTTTATTCTGTTATTGCAATTATGCACAACAGAGTATTAGAATTGCCAATTGCTAGATTAATTCATCAATACTACACTGTGCAGTCCACACTGTCATTTTGGAAGCTCTAGACAGCCTTTCAAATCAGTTCTTTAAAGAATGCTGATAACATTTAGAAATCTCAACCTAAGTGATTTTTAAGTTTCTAAGAAGTGATTAATTTTATTTCTCTTTACTGCGTATTTATACAAAAAGTGGTGCCCCTAGCATTACTAATAGATTAAAAAATATCAAGGTAGGAGAGGGAGGAGTAGGCATTTCTGTTTGTATTTTCATTACATTAAAATATACTATTTTCTGGAAGAGAACTGACAAAGTAATAATAATAATGGAAAAATATTCAGAATGTTCATTCCTATGTACTTATATGATAGTTTAATATTGCTAGGGAGACAGAATATTTCCAGTAGATACCTCTTTTGCATACCTGCACTAGGTGAGAAAAATCAGAGTCACACACATTAAAATAGCAGTCATCCTAGGAGTTGGGAATAGTCACTTCTTTTCACCACAGCAGGCAAATATGGTCTGGAAGCTGCTCTTCAATTGATCTCTTATGCCTTAAGACCTTAATGTTGGAGCATAAGTCTTTCTTTCTGCAATCTCTTTTACCTTTTGCCTAGATGTCAGTATCAGTGATTCTATGATCATTTCTAGCCAATGTAGTTTTAGAGTGCTTTCTGTTATTTTGCAAATTATCTAGAAGTCAGCTCACATCCTCCTGTGGTCCAGCCTTGTTATTATATGCAATCACTGAGCTTTTGCACTGTTTCAGTCTTAATGTCAATTATTAGAATGGTGTTTTAAAGGTCTGCAGCACTGCTCAAAAGCCCCTTATGAGAAAATTCTAAAAGCTGTTTTTCATAGAATCATAGAATTGTTCCAGCTGAAAAAGACCTTCAAGATCATAAAGTCCAACCTTATTCCTAGCCCTATCAAGACCACTAAACCATGTTCCTAAGCACAATATTTACCCAGATCTTAAACACCTCCAAAGATGGTGACTCCACCACCTCCATGGACAGGCTATTCCAATGCCTGACAACCCTTTCAGTAAAGAAATTCTTCCTACTATTCATCCTGAACCTCCCCTGGTTCAACTTCAGGCCATTTCCTCTTGTTCTATTGCTTGTCACAAGGGAGAACAGACCAACTCCTGACTCGCTACAACTTCCCTTCAGGTAGTGGTACAGAGCAATAAGGTCTCCCCTCAGCCTTCTTTTCTCAAGGCTAAAAAGCCCCAGATCCTTCAGCCTTTCTTCATAAGACACATGCTCCAAACCCTTTACTAGCTTGGTAGCCCATCTCTGTACCCTCTCCAGCACCTCAGTGACCTTCCTGTAGAGAGGGGCCCAAAACTGGACACAGTATTTAAGGTGCAGTCTCACCAAAGCTTAGTATAGAGGAATGATCACCTCCCTGCTCCTGCTGATGACTAGTCCTGATACAGGCCAGGATGCTGTTGGCCTTCTTGGCCACCTGGGCACACTGCTGGCTCATGTTCATCTGGCTGTCAGTCAAAAGCCCCAGGTCCTTCTCTGGCTGGCAGCTCTCCAGCCACTCCTCCCCAAGCAGACACAAGCAGCCTGTTATCAAATACAAATGTAAAAGATACACTACTAATTGTGCCATGGTCTTTCTCCACCGGTGGCATCTACGGTGTTTGATGACCTTACAACACCCATTGTAAGAGAATTAAAAGATTGATTAGCATCTCATGTAGCAAAATAACGGAAATCATAGAATGGCTTGAGTTGGAAGGGACGTTAAGGATCATCTAGTTCCAACTGCACTGCCATGGGCAGGAACACCTAACTCCAGACCAGGTTGCTCAGAGCCTCATCCAGCCTGGTCTTAAGCATTTCCAGCGATGAGGCATCCACAACTTCCCTAGGTAATCCATTCCAGTGTCTCACCACCCTCATAATAAATCACAAGCTTTGATGTCAGCAGCTGTTTACAAAAGCTAGCATTACACATAGGACAAACAACCGAGTGGTTCAGCACACCCCGTGAAGCATGGATGGCTTATAAACACCGGTCAGTTTGTGCAAAACTTGTCATTCCTCTCTGGAGTAATTCATACTTCAGTGAAGCACTGAAGGATCAGTCAAATACAGGACCTGTGATTAAGCAAAGAAGATGAAGCGTCATTCCTTTTCACTATGTCTGTGAGGTATAGTGCCAACTTGACCAAGAATCAACACAAAGCTGAGCATAACTGAAAACAAATTTGCACTTAGACATCCTGTAAGCATAGAAACTAGTTTAGTACTTTAGTACAGAATAGGAAGCATAAAAGAAGCTGCTAAAGCTTTGAAATTTCCAACTTCTATCTCAAGAATGAGATAGGATCCAGAAAGCAAAAGTAGGAAACAGGATTTGGGCTGTCTTGGCTTAAAAGATCATCAAGATAATGGGAGGAAAATCAAGGTTAAACCTTTAACTGAAAAAGTAAAATCTCATAAACATAATCCTTTAACAAAGTCAGCAGAGTTGTGAAAGGGAACTGACTATGTTGCAGTAATTGCGAGAACAGATTCCTGGCTATTGAATATGGGACTCTGTGTTTTTTTCTATCTATTTGAGAATTTCTGAAACTTAGTTCATTGAGCACTTCAATAGCCCATTTCTTGGGTTCAGTTAAAAACATAACATTGAAAAAAGCAGTGTAACAGAAAGGGGTGATATCAGGCTTCAGTACTAGAAGGGAAATGGCCAACAAAATGCTGTTAAATAATCCTACCACAGAACTGAAATAACTATCTTGACAAGAAAGATCACAGTTTTAAAAGCTCATCAAACTCAAAAGTTAAATGAAACTTCTATTAACATTATTAGAGAAAAAAAATAATCAAAATGTCAAGGAGATGGCGAAAATGGTGTCTTTGAAACCTGCCAAAGTATCTACACTTTTCTGCTTTTAAGATTTTATAGTGAAACAAGGTGGAGAGAAAAAAAAAAAAAAAAAAAAAAGGTCAATACAATTTGCTAAACAAACACTAGGAAAGGCAGAGATTACATTCTGTTTTGTATATAATTACAGTGTCTATTTGTCCATTCAGCAGTTCAGTTGAATTTGAGAAATAGGCAACTGTCTCACAGTAGATAAATTACTAGGAATGTTATGAAAACTGGAAGCTACACAGCTCCAAACAGACACAACTCCATTTATTCCGTTCTGCCTTTTGCTAAATAGTTATGTAACAAAAATGAACTGAGCATACTAAGAAACTGGAGTTGTGTATAATACAGAGGAAAAGAAAGAGTATCAGTCAGAGGATAAAAATCAGAAAGGAGATAGAAGATGCAGGAAAAAAGATTTAGCATCTTTAACTTTTTCTTTTAAACTGGAAGGTATTTAAATCAAATTTTGGTAAGGCAATTTTCCAAGCACAAGAACTGGACAAATAATACCAAACCAGATGTTCAGAATGTCTTTAATGCAAAAAGTTTATTTTTATAGTGAGGTTTGCAGTAAATATGCAAAACCAAAAGGACTCTGGAAATTCCAGGGTCTTCAGAGGTTAGGCCACTCTACTTTCAAGCCTGCTGGACAGACACCATACTAGGAAGGTAACAAGACAACAACAGGACCCCAACATAATTTAGATAGTAATTTAGATACTCCATTCTATTGTTAGTTTAAAGAATGGGCCTTATTTAGAAGATGGCTCAAATATCCAGATGTCATACACAGGAGGACTCATCCAGGAAGCTCAGTCATCTCCTAGCTGATGTAGAAAGGATGCATTCATTACAGATTTTCTCCACATGCAATCTATAGTCCTCTGCACTGTGGTAAACATGATGATCCAGACTTTTATGGTCTCTCCTAATTCTAATGTATGTCATTCATGTGCTTAAAAGCATCATCAACTTTTGTGTCAGCAATTAAGCTCCACTGGTCGCAAAGAGAAGAAAATACTGAAGCCCTTACAGCGTAATCTTTCTATGAAAGCCCTGAATGCACTTGGAATTCTAAATAATACTATTTTTAGAATCTGTGTAAGAAATCCTACTAACACATTAGAATTTTATGTGATATAATATAGGAATTAGATTAGAGAGAAGTTAACTTTTGCTGACACCTTACTCTTGAAGATATTCCAAGGAATAAAACTCACTCATAGTAAGGCTATCAGAAAGTGTCAATTGTTGCATAACCAGCATAAGCAATTTCAGTGCATCCAAAAGATGAAACTTACACTGATAAAAAACAATTATTATTGTCAACTCCAATTATTCATCTCAAAGTTAATCTTGTCTTCATATTAATTTTGTTTTCATCAGTGAATTAGCCCAACTAAATCCTAATAATTATCATTTACTTCCAAAACCAAAATTTATTTCTTATTTGGGAAACAGATCTTTCCATACTAAAGTTTATAATTACATTAAGTTAAATGTTATATGTGTTCTTTATGTATATATGTATCTCACTAGAACAGTGTTTTAGGACACACCATACATTTTTCTTTTAAGGAAATTGGTTTGCAATTTAATAAAGAAATTAACTCATTACAGAGATTGCATCATTGGCATTTGACTGAGGTTAAAATTCTTGCTGAAAGCCTAAAGGAAGATGAAATGGATTTCAGTGGATTCTCCTTTGGATTATTTATACTATGTGTCATGTGTGTCATCTATAATCTGCCAGATAACACTGTAACAATCCCAGCAAATTTCATGGCTGAAATAAAACTTCTTACAAATAAATCATCAAACCAAATTATCAGTGTACTCCTCATTTACAATTAGACCAAAACCAATATTTGACTGGCACAGGATTTTAAACTGACCTTACAAACTGAAGTAGTACTGAAGAACACTTTCATGTGAGTAAAGAAAACATGGTACTTCTAGCATATCACATTGAAAGTAGACACAAGTAATTGGCTAAACACTAAAACAGATAGTTAAAAGGAGAATTAAAGACTGAGACACTGCTTTGTGTTGTTTTTTTTAATAAACCAGAGGAGGATAGACCCTGATTAAATTTTTATTTCATCTTCCTACTTAGATAATGTAAGTACTCAGGTTTATATGATCCTTGATTTCCAGACCTGTAATAGGTCACCTTCTCTGGTCTGGAAAAAGCTCTGAAGCATTACTGGTCAGAAATTACCTGGGGAAACTCATGTTCTGAGTTCAGAGATTAGCAAGATTCTTTCATGTTAAATTCTTAAATCAATAGTTGAAAGTTTCTTTTGCAAGTCAAACTAGAGCAACTGCATTGTGTAATAAAATTACTAACCTAATTTGCTTCTCCTAAATAAAGAATATTATTTCAATTCACTATATAGACAATCAAAAATTATTCCCACTTCTGAAGGCCTGACTGTTCAGTAATGATGTTCTCTATAGCTTTGAAAGTGATTTTTTTTTTTTTCTTCTTTCCTGTTGTTAAAAAGGGCTCTTCCTGCCATTTCACCTTTCTATATCCACAAAACACTTACTTGGCCAGCAGATATACCTTCTGCAGTAGAGGATGGAGAGCTTATCAGTAGGCTTCTGTAGTCAGCAGATCAATAACTAAGTGTACCTTTAGGGAAACAGAGTGGAGGATGCTGAAACAGCTACAGAGCATTGAAGGAGAAATCCCACCTGACCAAAGATTTACTCAGATTTTGGTACTTGTTGCACTTCTTGATTTACAACTAACCTGTAAAGATTGTACCCTAGGGATAGGATTTGCCCTACAGAGGTTCATTCAGCATAGGATTTTCAAAATAAAAAATGCTGAGCATTAAATTTGAATTTATTAAGAAGAAAACCCCCACAACTCCCAAGTTTTGCATTATTTACAGCATTTACAGATCAGATAATGAATTGCCTGAGGCAAAAAATAAGAGATCCTGTATAGAGTTTTTTCCTTAGGAGAAAAATGTAACTTTACAGATAAGAGTGCAATGGGAAATATATACATGTATTTAACTTAGAAAGACTGATAGGAACACTTTGAGAAATTTGGTCTTACAAAGATGTTACAGGAAGAAACATTGCTTCAGTAGAAATAAAAACAGTAATTCAAGATAAAACTCTCTACCTTTGACAGTAGATCTTGAAATCAGGTTAAGTTCTTCCTAGCATTTTCTGAATGTTTTTTTTTGAGCCTTCCTGAGAATTTATGCCCTGATTAGAATTTTTACCAGGTTTTGGAAGCTAATCTTACCTCCACTACTTCTCATCTTTCATTGTGCTTTGCAGATCTAGAAGTAGAAGGAATACTGCTTCTTCCATAAAATATCATAATGCCTTATGTTTGTGTGGGCATTATTTCATTCATTCTCCTTGCTACAACAAGAGGTTAAGAGGTGAGCTTGCTTTATAATTGTTAATACCATCTAAAAACATACTTATAAACCACCACTGACAGAATTAGTAGGATACACAAAGAGCTGCAGAGTAGTAAATAACTATGACAGTATTTTTTTACAGGTTAATCCCTACGTCTGACAAAATGGGCCAATTAATACAAGATGTATTTTAATAAAGCTAAGCATCCATGGGCAGTAAATACAAGTGACAGAAACAGAGTAGGAAACTATCCTGGACAGGCAGACTTTAAATAGGATGTTAATGTCACACTGATTAGGCAATTTACAGTAAAAAAACAAAGGAAAGGAATAGCATTAAATAATTTTACTCCTCTACCTAGGAATACTTCATACAGATTGGGTGTTCATATGTTAAATATCATACTCAAAGACTGGAGTAGGCTCAGAGAAAGGCACAATAGTATATGAAGACTGCAGAAAAAAATGCTTGTGAAAGATTGAGAATTACTGAACTCTAAACTCTACTTAGCCTATCAAAAAGAAGATGGAAAGCAATTTAAAAAATTACTGTATAAGCACGCTCATAATGAGAAAATATGTTACAAAAGCAGTGTATAACTAAGTAAGAGATAGCATAACGTGAAAGTGAGGGCAGGCAAAGAAAAATTGTTAAAAATAATTGGTTTTAACAGTGAGTGTAATAGAATAGCTGGATTGAACTATTGAGGGAAACAGATAATTTTCAGTCTCTTCAAGAATAAAGATTGTCTGCCATATAGAAATTCAGCCACACAGAAATTCGTACAATCAAGACAGAGTCATTACGATAAGCATACGATAAATTAAAAAAGATAGTTTCAGGTAAGAAAGGTTTGCTCGTCCATAAAATACACATAGTAGCAGTCTGTCCATGTCTGAATGTGCGTAGTTGCTTTAAAGAATCACTGGACATAAAATATAAATCCCATTGTTACCAAATAAAGAATTTTGAGCAGCCAAAGGGTTGAAATGCTTCTGATGTCCAAAATCAAAATGTCATCTTTCCACTAAAATAACTGAAAATTTACCACTAATTTAACATGAACATGTTATTACTCTCTCTTTTGGGAAAATAATCTTTTTTACATTTGTTGTGGGTTTTTTTAACAATAAACACCAATTTTAAAAAGCATGGTTACTATGTTCACATTTACAACTACATACATAATCTGCTCAAAATGCAGACTAGCACATGTTGGCTTGGGATTTTAGACAAAAGGCAAAAATTCACTTAATATTTCATATTCATATGCTTGCTTGTTTGTTTGTTGTGCTTGTGAGACTTTCATGACCAAAAAGAATGAGGAGAAACTATCCCATTGTACATACTTGACATATATCAAGAATTATTAGGACATCACAACTAAGTATTTTGGCATATCATTATATGACAACACAGGCCATTTAAAAAAAAAACAGAATTCTATTAGGTCACAGAGATCGTCTATCCAGACTATGCTACACTTGCTAATTAAAATATAAAGCATGAAAATGTACAGGTTAATTGCCTAAGCAATCAGTGTAAATCTTTCCACACAATCCCAAAGTGTACTGAATGCCTCTGTAAATAAAAAATAAAAAAATAATTCTTTTTCTACCAATATGATTTCTTCTGAACTATTACTCAGATATCACATTTGTTCACTGAATTAGTAAATGCACTGGTATTTGGCAAATCAGCCTGTAAGAGTACTGTTAGTCTACTTTTCTGACATCTCAGGACCATAGTACACCTTGGACACAAAGGCTTCACAGCTCAGACTAATTTCAGAAAGATAAAGGAAATTTCTCAGAATACCTTCACCTGCCTGCATAGTCATAAAGAGTCATCCTCTAGTGCCTTTGTGTGCTAAAATTTTGCTATGCCTTCAGCAAACAGAATAAAGGTACAATGTATGTGCTATTCCTAAATAGAGGGTGGGGAAAAAATTAACATCTGAAAACAGTTAAATATGCATATGTGTCATTCATTCACAAAGCAAATAACAGACTGCTTGGATTTAAATACATGACATAAGTTCTACTGACTTCAGGGGAATGTAAGCTTTAAATCTGATTCACATTAATAAAACTATCTGAATACAGAAATGAATCAACATTATGCATTGCATTCACACTTCCTGAAGTGTCTCTTATGCATTTGTTGGCCACATAAGAGACTAATTATTTCACTTGTAGGAACTTTAATCATGCCTGAATTTCAGAAAGATAAATATTTAAGAAAGAAAGAAAAAAAATCACTGGCAATAAAAGCTGGATAATTATAGAAGGCACTGTTACCAACTACATCAATATTCAGAAAAAAAAAATTACTTTCTTAAAAGCAAACAAACCTCCCATATATCAGTCACATTTCGACAAGAAAATGCAGTTCTCACTTCAGAAATTGTCTTAATCTTAAAGGGAAAAGTTTCAAAAAATAAAGAAAATTAGAAAAATGGATCAAGAAATCCCTAGTGATTTGGCATGTCAGAAAAATGCTGATAGGCTATATATCACGTTTGACCTGTGTAACCTCTCATCAAATTTTAAATTGTCCTCTCTAGAAATCATTATATTGTAATTATTTCCTCAAAAGGTTCATGATTATTAAAATGGCATAGGATCCTTTACTAAGTGATATTCCCAGAGCAAAAATGATTGCACCAGAATAATAAACATCTTGCTAGAAACATCAGTACAATGCAGAGTTTGAACCAAATCTAGAAAACTTAAAATGTCTACATCTGCTGCTGAAAAATTTTATCTGCATGACATTGAAAAATGTTGTGTTATGTAAATTGCTTCATCTAAGAATTTTAATGAGGAAAAGTCTCTCTGATAAATACTTCTCACTTTTATATTATCAAGAATATCATGGTGACTTTTTTTGGACTTGGATTCTTTTGTCTTCATCCCAAAGAGCAGAAAAAATCACTCAAGAAATTATAAGCATACAATATGAAAATTGGGGCTTACTGTATTGATCCTGGTGTTGAAACTATACTTCATTCTTACTGTCTGCTTTTACTTCAGTTCTTTTTAATGTAGTATTCCATTGCTTAACCTGTTTTTATATCTCTTTATTTCTTCTCTCCCCTCAACCCTCTTATCTCCTGTAAGCAGAGCATGAATGCAGCAGTATTCTGGTTGCAGTATTTTTAGTTCAAATCATTTTGAATAAGGAGGGGTAAATATATTTTTATTTTCTTGCATTCAGTGCTGTTGCTTTTGATGTTCATTAAAAAAAAGTAAACTAAGATTAAATTATTTTGGTTTTAGTTAAGTATTGAGCATGGTACCCAGTACCTAAGAAAAATACATCTCAAAACTCACTGGGAGGACATGGTACCCATATAAGAGAAAGATCTGTTGTTACTGAGTTCTGTGTGAGGAAGAGTGCAACGTATTTTACAGGATAGTTTAACCACTCCAAATGAAAGTCGCAGGTTATGTTCTAGAGTTTGAACACCTGATCAGCCTCAAGAAGCCTGCATAAACATGAGAACATTTCACACAGAAGGAAGGGTTTTTTAGAACATCATTGCTTTATTCTGCACACATGTAGTTATAATTTTCTAGGTTTGAAAACACATAGTAATTATGAATTTCTATTGTGCATGTTTTTGCTACTTGGAAGTCTGTGCAATGAAACTGTTCTGAATATGAATTGCAGACTATAAGCATGAATCATAGTGATGTTGATTTGTTCTTTAACATACAAGCAAGTTGGATTCTCCAGATTCTCCAGTAAATTCATTCACTCCCTCACCTTTTCAAGGTCCCTCTAAACACCTGTCATCATTACAACATCTGGAATGGCAGATAAGCAGCTCTATTTGGAACAGTGCAGTTAGGAACTTTCTCCAGGAAACTGAATTTGTCACTTCTGCCAAACATCTATCTTCTTGCACATTCTTGACTTAATATCCACAGGCAAAGCTCAAAACAGGGCTGCCTGCATTGGAACCTGTTGGTGTGCCACAGGGTAGCTTAGTTAAAAATTGAACATCTCAGGAACAGGACTAGAAACTATCCTGATGATCTCAAAGTAATGCAGCAGGGTAAACACATGCAAAGATAAATTTAGTATTTGTCCATTGTGCAATAGCATAGAAAATATTATTTTGAAATACACCAAATCATATATGATACAACTAGTGCAAGACGCACATATCAGTCATTGCTGTTAACATAAAAATTTCCCTGAGGACAAGGCATGCTGTGAGGACGTCTTGCACCATTTTTAAAGAACCCGATAGTGCCTATCATCACAATCTGGTCTTTTTTTGCCACATCTATGAGTGGTGCTTACTGAATGATATCTGCCAATACCAAAATACCAGGAATCTTCCTCATTTAAAGGCTTGTTAGATAAAAGGCTTTCTTTTCCACTGCCCTTAAAGACATTGAGAAATGTACTGAGAACTTGATTCAGAAAGATAAAGTTTCCTTATTGAGGATAGTACCCAAGCAATATCTGAAAAATTTCTTCCCATGTAATGCAAAATAATGAGGTGTAACCTTTTTTTTTTTTTTTTTTTTTTTTTTTGTGGGGGGGGGGGGTTATTATTTTTTTAGGTCAGTTTTTTAATAATGCTTGAACACAACAAAATGAAAAATTTATCTATTTGAAAATAAAA
>JANHGN010002884.1:12055-38610 GCA_024605025.1 Megaceryle maxima | reverse complement strand
AAATTTTTTTCCCATTTAATGAAAAATAATGAGGTGTAACTTTTTTTTTTTTTTTTTTTTTTTTTTTTTTGGTGGGAGCAGGGGATTATTATAATTTCAGGTCAGTTTTAGAATCATGCTTGAACACTACAGAATGAAATATTTCACTATGTAAAATTACAGTACTGTGCCAGCTTGCATGAGTCTTTTGTAGACTGACATTTTTAATCTTTTCAGAACTGCTCAAATAGTGACCTCTTGGGTAACCCACAGAAATGGCAAGGGCATTTGGAAATCTATTCAAAAGAATAATCAATTGGATTCAATTTGGCCAAGTACTGGTCATGATATCAGAACAAAAATCTCCTGAAGCTAGGACAGCTCTGGATTTTCTTATCTAATGAACAAAGTCAACTGGAAGTTTCCAGAACATTTAGATGAGGCTTCCAAGGAAATTTCTAGGAATAGAAATAACTAAGGTGTTTTCACTAAGCTACAGATTTTCCAAGGAGCAAATTAATACCTCAGTTTAATTAAAAAGGGCCATGAAGACTTCTTGTCAAGCTGTTGTCAAGAGAGATAATTGCCAAACTAGCTATGAGATCGACTGCTATTTTCTGTCATTAAAGCACACACAGCTCTTTTCATGTAAAGGTATTGACCTTGGTACAGTGCTAAAATCACACCTCACAGAGTCTATGTTAATGTGACACTTCTTCCCCTGGATGCCTCAAATCTAAAAGATTCTTTATAAAGGCATTTTTCTCACTGTTCAAAATACGAAAACTGAAGCATGTTCAGTAAGTGTCTTGCCTTCTGTGATCTCTTAGCTCTTAGTCCAATTGAGATATATACTACTGAGTGCCATTTCACACTCAGAATCTGTTAATGATACTCTTAACATTCCTGTCAACAATAATTTAGTAGCTTTGATGATCTCAGTTCTAATTCACCGTATTAGGTGTCATGTCACCTGAGAGGAATCTGTAATGCTGGAAAAAAATCTTCCCTTGGTGCACTCACAAAATATAAAAACCCCTCAAAATCTTAAAAGGAAAACAGACATAACATTGGAAGGCAGTTTTTCATCTCTGTAAGATACATACTTAAAAGTATTTTCATTCTTGTCAGTCTAGGAGGGACAAAACCAGCATTTGTTTAATGTACAGCAGACCAGGAATGAACTCTGCTTCAGGAATTTTTTGTGATTCACCTAAGTGGGATTTGGAGTGATTAATCCCATTACTACCAATATGGTATTCCTATCAGCCGTGTTCTCTATTTCAGTTGCTTCAGAGGAATGCAAAGCATTCTTTGTAGCCATTATCTAAAAACTCTTACTACTCCACTGTCTCATAACAAAAAGCATCTCTTTACATTAGGCATTCTCTTAGACATCATATTAGACATTAGGCTTTCTCTTTTGTATTTTTGCCTTCCTCTGTTCCAGTCTTCCTGTGTGGTGTTATTTTTGATAATATTGTTAGGTTCAGGTCACAGGAACACAAGTACTTTGGCTCTTTTCTTAACATGGTAAACAAAAATTGCATGTTAGTAGGCATGAATTTATGGGAGTACTATATACAGCCATCCCCATTCTGATGTGAATGACCATTTGACCTCTGATTTATGCTGTGAGTAGCATGAACATTAATGCCCTTTTTGGATAACACATTAGTCTTATTTTCATATTATGCTTCCATAAATCTTTGGAATAGCTTTTCTAAAGATGAATGACTATGCAGCTTCAGTTGAGGAATTAATAGGAGGTTTGAAAACCATAGCCAATGGAAACATCATCAACCCACATATCAGCTCACCAAAGCTTTTACTAAAATTGTCTGCAGCTGGGTGATTTGAGTGCAATTGATTTCCAAAGGCCATCATTTCAGACAGTTTCAGATGGCTTTTCATGGACATTAGTGGCATTGCCCTGCATTAATCACAGGTATTACATTTACTTCTTTTATTTCCGTTCTGCTATTCATTGGTAAGAAAGTACCTATTGAAGTGTCAACACAGAATCACAGACTGAATAAGTCTGTAAGGAACCTCTGTTCTAATCAACACACAGACACACACCCCAAAGCAGAGTCAACTATAGCATGTTGCTCACAGCTGTATCCAAGTCAGGTTTTCAGTATCTCCAAGCATGCACAACCCACAATCTCTATGGGCAACCTGCAATTTCCTGCATTTCAATTTGTAGAAATTACCTCTTCCCCTTTCACTACATACCACTGAGAAGAGTTTGGCTCCATCTTCTTTACTCTCCCCATCAGGTATTTACATACTCCTGCAACATTAGCAACCAGCAATATATAAACTGGAAGGAAAAAAAAGTAACTGGCATCTAAACTGCCTTAGCCTCTTACTTCTCCATTGATATATTCTACTTCTTATTCAACAATTTTACATAGCAATACTGTCTGCAGACCTGAATCAGACTGGAGGCTCATATAGGCTAGAGATTAATAATAATTCCTCCTATTCTTTTGGGTGGAATAAACAGAATTGTAGCAGAACCACTAACACCACAACCTTTAGGCATATGTGCTCACACACGGGAATCAAGTTCCTGTGCTGCTTCTCACCAGGCTGACAGTATACACAAATAGGAGACGGCAGAGGCCTCAATTTCCCCGCTATACTAGGTAGCTTTTAAGAACCAAAGGAAGCTTTGTTCCATTAAAAAAAAAAAAAACAAAAAACAAAAAAAAAACCCCAAACAAACAAAAAAATCTATTATTTTAATATATTTAGATTTAAAAGAGTTAAAGTATTGAAAAGGCTAGGATAGGTTTGGTGTCAGTAAAGGAGGAATGGAGAGGGAACTTCAGTCAGCAAGATATTTTACCTACTTGGTCACTGCCCTCCATCCTCACAGTGGGATGAGGGAGAAAAAAGGAAGAAGAGTGAGAAAACTCATGGGTCAAAATAAAGACAAAGAAATAACTTACCAAGCAGTGTTGTAAGCAAATCAAGCAGCTTGGGGAATTTAGCTTACTTTACTGCCAATTAGAATAAATAATTACTGACTATTGTATTTGGAAACAAAAGAGACAAACATCAGAAACACCTAATCTCCCCTGCTCCCAGGCTTACTTTCACGCCAGACACCTCTCCTCCTCCCATTGTTACTGCCCAGGTTACCCTCAGTACCTTCAGTAAGGAAATATATGGCACAGTGGCTAGGGTCAGTAGCTGTTTCTCTTTGCTTATTTCTCCACAGTTATAAAGAATATAAAATAATAGTTTCTAAAGTGTCAGAGCTGGTGTGAATTGCTACAGAACACATTATGGCTGACCGAATTCAAAGCATATGACTCATGTCTTGTAAAGCACTTAAGGCACTTCAAGTATATAAAACCAAGTTCTAGACAGCATGCTTCTCTAGCAGTAGAAATAATATGATGACAGCTAAGAGGGAGATGGGGAGTTTACATGTTGGAACAGGTGATAGTACCTGTTCCAGGTACTAGGTTTAAAATATTTATCCTTTGGGATATAAAAATTTAGAAATTACCTTAGTTTTCCTCCTTTTCTCCTTCCCTTTGCAGAAGGCTGGCTCAACATTGCTAGTACCTTAATTTTTTTGAGAAGCCAGGAATTTTCCAACTCTGTCTTAATGCTTTCTTTCCAAGATGAAATGAAATCTTGAAATCACTTATGGGTTATAGCCTAATTTTCCATTTTCAACCTCCCTTGATAAATACCTTCCTCCTCTTATGCAAGAACTGGTAGAATCTTGGTGGATAATGAAAGGAATATACACTTCATATTAGAAAGGTAGCCTGGAAAAAATGTGTGATTGAAACAATCCTGAGATACCTAACAAAATTATTTTCCTTAAATCTTCTGATAAGCATTTACTTACCGTAAGTTTACTTTGCTGAAGTTTACTTTTGCTGAAATGCAACAGCATAGCATTATTAGAAGAAGCAGATCAAGAGCAATAATTACCATACAGCCAAATTATACAGTCTGCAAAGCAAGCAGAATGTTTATATCTGAAACTGAAAATTTCATATAATGAATTAAAGTTCAAATGCAAGTATGCATTTTGAAAGACTAAACAAAATCACTACTCTGGCATATGACACTGAAACTCTGAATTTCAGCATTTGTTCAAAGGTGTTCACATATATAACACTAAATAATTCTGTGCATATTTAGGGAGCATTTCTAGCAATCATGATCGCTTCTGTTCTCTATATCATCACAATAGGCATCACAATGAATTTTAGTCTAGACAATTTCTTCTCATGATTAAAAATGTATATTCATAAAATAATTTAGTTTCACATTTGGGAACTTTGTATATATCATTTGCATTAAATGCCAGTTCTACTTATTTTAAAAACTACTCAACTCTACCTCTTTTCTGTATACACATCTCTTATAATAGGATTTGAATACTTAGGTAGTTATCACTTATGTCTTCTGCTGCATTGGATTTCAGTGTAATTTCTCAGGTTTTACCAAAGCTTCTCTACCACATCTGGGTTAAACAAACACTAAATTGCTAGCATAATCAAAGTTTTCATGTTTCCACAGAATATTTGGTTGTATATTTGTTTGAACTTTATTGAATTGGTTTTCACTAAGATACCTTCATGTTAAAGTACTGCAATGTACATGTAACTAAAATGACCATAACACGACTGCCTTTTCTCTGTGTATACATTATTTCAACTCCTGCTGACTAGATTAGAAGCAGTGTTAAGGAAGATCTAGATTGATGCAAAGACATGTAAAGTCATGGGAAAATATACTGATATAAAAATCATGCACTTCTCACACAATCTGTTGTTTTGCTTATCCATTAACACGGCTTTGTGGCACAAATGAGTGCAAATGAGATTGATGCTAAAGGTTTGGACCAAAGACTCTTGCCATCATCAGACAACTCAAGTGACTTCAAAGAGCTTTACACCAGACTTTATATCAGCTGTAAGACAAACTTACCATTAAAAAAGATATTCAGCAACAGAACTGCTAATTTAAACTCCAACTACTATCCTTCAAACCAGTATTTATGATGAAAGCAGATTTTATAATTATACTGAGTTCTACAACTGACTCTTTACAGGAGTGATAATGATCTCTGCCTATTCAGAGCATTACGCCAAGGCTTAAGTCTAGAAGTCCCAGAGACAACTGTGAAACACTGAATGCAGATAGAGAGGCCATGAATCAAGTTACTACCTGTTCCCATGGGGAAGAAACATACCTTGTCAATTGAGAAAATATTCTCCAGAGTTGGGGTACTTCTGATAATTTTAAATGTACAGTGGCAAAGAAAAATACCTGGTTTGTATCAGTCCATACCTTAATTCTTTGCATTAGTTTCCATCTGAGAAGGCTTAGTGCTGAAATTAAGGCTTTTTATTAGACCAAAGACAGTCCTTTTTGTAAATCTGTAGTAAAGGGACATATTTATAGCCCTGTTTAAACCAGAATATTGCTTAGAGTTGTAATTTGTCCTCTCCTGTCTTACTGATCCAGGGCAATATGAAATGTTGCTGGCAAATAAATTATGACAGACTTTGCTGTGTAGCTGTTCCAACCGTCATCCACATATTTCCCACAAGGCTTTGAAGCACAGTCAGTGCTGGGTGCTCAGTTCTACTGACCTAAAGCAAAGGACAGGCTTTTCTTACTGTTTCTAATATTTACACAGGTTCAGATCACAGTACAGCCCTAGAATTGTACAGTTCTGCTGTATTCATATCCATGCTTGGGAACATTTTTTCAGAGAAAATTTCCCTGCACTCCTCTCCAATTAATTTCACTGCTGCAGTGTGACTTAAGAACTGAATTTGGACTATGAATAGAATATAGTAATCTTTAACATTTTACCATTGAAAAATGTGTATTAAAATAAACTTGCAAATTTGTCCATTACCTCTCCTCTCCACATAATGGAAATGCAATCAAAATAGAAAAGCAAAAATTAGTATTGGCTCCAAGGCATCTCTGCTTGCTCTAACTATGACAATCTAAAAATCAGTAGACTGTCATCTAAAACAAATTATGGTGTTACTTACCACTTAAGCAGATTTGATAATTATACTGAATTCTGTAACTGACTCTTTAGATGAGTGCTAATGATCTATGAACAGGAGTGCTAATGATTCAGACATTAAGCCAAGGCTTAAGTCCAGGAGTCACAACAGTTGCTGGGCACCCATGTATTTGGGTCTGAATCTTCCCTCATATTTTTACTCTGAGGAGCTTGTTTTCAGCCAGTGCAATTCACCTTAGAGTGTCTCAGGTGAAATGTACTGAATGTAAAAACATTTAGCATTGACAAGATGTAAATATTCACCCATTTCTATCAATTGTGTCAGATCTTAAAGACCACTGTGGTTTCTCTTTTTTTTCTTATTCATCATTTAATATGCAAAATTACCTCTCAAAGGACTTACCACTCTGCCTGTGGTTACTATATACACAATAGTATTTTTTGATCCTTACTGTGTATATATCATGGAACTCACTTCCACTATTGTCTTCTCCATACAAAGTCTCCAATCCACTTATTTTGTCTTAGTTAACTGTAAGCAAGACTATTGCTTAGCCTATTTTTTTTTAATTCATAAAACATGGAGAATACAGGGGCTTTTCTCAAAAATAGGCGGTGCTGAAAATTACTGTGCACTTAATTTTTTTCAGTATACGCAGAGTCTACAACTCATTGATCACTTTCCTATACAGTTGCAGATTGTGATATATTTTTCTATTACCTTCAGTCACTTTTAGTTTAAGATAAATTTCTAAAAAGCTTGAAATTGCTGGTCCTAAAAAATGGATGGGAAGCTTTCTACTAATGACAGGATATTTTGCTATCACAAAAGTGTGACACATCCACATTTCGGCAAAAAGCCATCATCTACCCACTAGCTGTGGTCAGCTTAAGATGCTTAAACAACTGCTCTACTGTCACTTACTCTGTCTGACAGCTGCTGATGCCTTTTCCCCTATTCCAGCAGCATAGTAAATGTCACAGCCTATGTTGCTGCCTGAACAAATACGAGGGCAGCCTAGAACCTAAACTTCATCAGACATGTCTTCCCTTATATAGAAAGTAGTACAAGATACACTTATTAGCACATATCAGAAACGTAAGTATTATAGAACATTCAAGCTGTTCATGCACATTCATATCAAAAGCTGGTATTCTGGATATGACTGGCCCAGGTTAGCTGGATTCATTCTGAGTTTGAAATGCATTCTGAATTACAGTGAGTGTATAAGGATAAAAGTCTCTGGAAGTCCCGCCTAGATCAAATGAAACTACATATTCTTTGGTTTATCTATCTATCTATCTGCAGCATTTAGGACAGTCAAAAACCTTGGTAGTAGCTGGCAGCTTCCTTGCCAGTTGTCATATGTAATTTGTATGATTATTCAGGCACAGGTCTACACTCAGGACTGAAGTGACTGCAAACAATGTATCCACTATAGCCTGATGAGATCTAACCTATTTGCATCAAATTCCTATTGAAAAAGGAGTGCTACCTAGAAAGAGTAGATTAATAGGCTGCCAAATCCCAACAAAAGGAAAAGGATTGTGTAGAAACCAAGCTTTCTCCTCTCCCTTACTGAAGCTCAAATAGAAAGCTTGGTAAGCAAATATAATTAAAATCTGCCCTCAGAAAGCTTCAGCACAGAGAGCTGGCACCTTAAAACTTTTTAAGAAGCACCCCCCATCTCCCAGCATGGCACTGCTTCAGAACATGAGCATTCTCATATGCACAGGAAAAAATTAATCAAGATTTCAACCTGCTTTGCGGTGGATAGTTTAAAAGGCTGGCAAGTATTTTTACAAAGGCACTTCCTTATTGATGCTACAGTTTCTCTCTGACATAATAATTCACATTTCAGAAGTAAGACCCTATAGACAGATAATTCCAGCTTGGATCATCCTGCCTGGACTTCCACATGCATAAGAAGTGTTGTGATAGTTATGTATAGTGGCTTAATTTTAAAATTTCAAAATTACTGAAAGCCTCCAATAAGTTTTGCCTTTCTGAAATGGAAAATAAAATTCAAGGATCCAACTCCTGAAAAGCTTCTCTAAATCTCCTGGGAATCACATGCATTTTTATACAACTCTAATACCCATCATACCCATAATTGTTCATTAAAATACTGCTTTGACTTTATAAGATAGAATACATTTTCTGTGCAACCTTGCTTACCTTTACTGTGATCTTAAAAAAAAAAAATTAAAAATTACCATAGTCCATTCTAGTATACATAAAGTATTAAAAGTTCTAAAGCATACAACAGATTGATACTAAACACTGAATTTGAGGGGTGGAAGACAAAAATTTGAAGTAACTCTACCCACTGACCATTTCAAAGACACATTGTAAGTAGAAGTTGGAGAGTATCATGTGTTATCCAAGAGCAAAAAAAGGTAAGACTGCCAAGGTCAGACTATTTCAAGAAGCAGCATTTAAATGCTAGTTTTAGAGAAACTTGAAAAAATTGCAAAGTCAAGAGACAATATAGTATGAAGAAAGAAAAAAAACCAAACAATAACAAAACAACTTACATGGAAAATTACTTTCCTTACAGGAAGCAGGAAAACAAAAATACAAATGCACTTCAGTAAGTATTGAAGTATAACCACTAAAATTCAATATAAGGCAAAAAAATATACTGAAACTAAAAACAAGAGGAAGAACTCCTAGGTGTGCAGTTACTGGAAATAAAAACAGAACCTTCTTAGGGCAGAGAGTGCCAAGCTCCTACAATATATGTCAGGGCCAACCACTGTGATGTACTGTGTATCAAATGGATCTGCTGCACACATGCACAGGTGACAAGGAGGGCAGAACAAGGCTAAGGAGGCATTGAAACCCAACAACTGAAGCTAACAGAAGTATAGGAAGCAAACAACACTCAACAGCATGGCTTGAAGTGTGGGAGTTTGTACTGACAACCACCAATTGACAGAATCAAACCCAGTGTGTTCTCAGGAAAATTATGTAGGATAGTTTTCCAATCCTATGTGTAGGAACAAGCCTACTAATATTTTGTCTAATTATTCTTCTAATATCAGATCACCATATTATCTGAGTGTTTTCCAAAAATCTGGTTATCAGCAACACTCCCACATAAATAACACCTGTGCTGGATCAGGTAAAAGGTTTATTTACTTTAATTGTTCAACTATCATAGCACCAAATTGTTGTTTAGGAAAGAGTATTAAAAATGTACTTGCAAAATTCACTCTCAGAAATTTAAATTGAGAATTTTCCTCAAACGGATGTGGTCAGTCTTTTACTTCACATTTCTTAATGGACTTCTCCACAATTTTGAGTCACATCAAAATCCAAATAAATTATTAGCTTCTGTATGTTCTGTAGTAAGGAGTTTCAATGCTTAACAAGGTAAATGTGAAATGTCATTTTGTTTTTAGCATCAAAACATAAGCACTGACTACAAATTTTCAGTGCTGCCCCCTCTGTCTGCATTCACATGGTGAATATTAAGACTATACAATTGTGCATGTGTTAAGGAAGTTACTATTATTGTGCAAGCATTTGTAGGTTCAGTAGCAGGCAGAATACAAAATTTTTAACAGTAACATAGTATGATGACCGAACAAGGTGAAATGAATGATATTCAGGCTCATTTACAATCTGGCCTTTAAATGAAATTCAGCTGTTATACTGTGACTTGCCTCAAGATGGTAGTGGTATCACATGAACCTTTATCCCAGTAAGAAAAGGTAACTGCACAGTCTGAAAGTCAAAACACCTCATTTTGTCATTCTCAATACAGAACTGAAGCCATTTCAGACCATTGAACTGAAATATTTTAATTCTGTTTCTTCTCTAATTTTCAGTAATGTAAATATAGAATAAGTTGCTCACAGTGCTTTACTGTGGAAATAAAATTTACTAAACTTTTTTTTTTTTTTTTCTCTACAGCTCTAACATAGATTTCCAAATTCAACATTACTACAGGTGGGAAAATAATGGATGTTTCAGTTCTGTACCCAAAGCTTCAAAATTAGAGAGTGGTTTGTCTGACTTCTAAAAGAACTTGAGGATGGAAGACAAAGAAAGAAAACAGTGAGGAAAAAAAATACACACCCTTGGGCAAGCCTGAAATGTGACACCCCCAAATGAAGTATTTAATGGAACAACAGTGCACAGAAACACGTTTTTCCGTGTTTTGAAGGAGTGAAGACATACTTAAATATATGTATTTATTTTACATACATTATTTCACTTTGAAATTAACAATAATGAGACACTGCCTTATTTCTGGAAAGATCTACTAATTTTCATATAAAGACACTAGCCATTTGTCTTTCCAGTGGGGTCAGACAGATGTTTATTTAGGAGCAGAAAGAACTAGGAGGAGTGAGGACTATCACTGGAGTTATATATATAGGTATATATGTATGATATAGGTTATATATAGGTTATATTAAAAGTTTACCTATAAAATATATCATTTACAGTCAGCTGATGTGAGTCAGCTAACTGGCTTTGAAATGACATTTTTTCAGCTATTTGATCTATTTTATTTGATTTTTTTTTATTTCTTTATATAATTGGTCAATGTGACAACAGAATATAACCTTGTTCTATGTCAGAATAAATCCACAAAAAATTTTTACATGTCCTAATGTTCCAATAATAAAATGTAAAATATTTTAGTATAAGCTAAAAAGAAAATCCATCTTTGTATGTGTCAGGAAGCGTCCCAGAGTCTCATGGGAAATCTCTTTCTAATACTTCTGGAGAGAAATGATACAATGTCTTGAACAGCAGACGACATTCACTTTGTGTTGAAAACTGATAATATGAGGGAATCTTCTAACACTCAAGTAAGTGAATAGACTTCTTTAGATCAAGATGCTTGTGTGCGGTCCGTTTCATTTTTCATTATCAAAGATGGTCTAATTCATAAACACATAATGCTGAATCAAAAAAAAAAAAAAAAAAAGAATAAAAGAGACTGCTGTAAGAGATCAAGACATGGCAAGAATCACTTTTCTATTCTCGTTATTTTTTCCAATGCACAGAATTCTCATTGCTAGTTATATTATTTAACACAATTATATGTGTGTTGCAGAACATCATACTTTAGTGTTCACAAAATACAAGTAGCTAGTAAGACAGTTGTACCTATTATAGTGAGACAGACACAGACCTAACATTCTTGCCAAAGTAAGTATGCCATTGACAACAACTTTGCATACACATACACAGAGAATGTACATACTCCTTCAGGCTCAAGTCTGCAATACCTTCACTGGTTGATAGCAATATACTTGTGGTGTGCAAAAAAAAAAAAAAAAAAAAAACATAACAGGGGATAGGGCAGAGCATGTATAATTTCCTTAAATTGTACAAATTTGTACTAAGGTGGCAATGAAGATTCACCTTGGAAAGAACAACTGTATCATAACAGAGAATGGACTCAAGTAATCTAATACAAAACACCTAGAAAAGTCCCAAAAAACTAAACATGATTCTGTGCCTGGAAAAATAAGCAGATGGCTGTCAGTGACTTGACTGAATGCTAAATAACCTACTTACATATAACTACCAAATTTTTCTAACAAAATGCAAAAAATACAACATAAACTTTCATAAAGACTCATAGGCATATAGATAAAAAAGAAATAAGAACCTGTTCTTTTCAAAGAAGTCTTGAGAGAGCAGATGTGGAATCTAAATGTGGATCTTCTAAATTAGGTTACAAGTCAGAAAAAATACATTACTTTTAAGCATTTAAATATCAAGGTTATTTTTTGAGTTACATTACACGCAGACTGTTATGCAAGTAGCTTCAGCTCAGTTGCACTTCATTGTTTTCTAAAGGACAGATAACGGAATATGATGGTCCACTGAGAACCGCAAAAACTATTTGCCATTCTTTCTGACATATGCCCAAAAAGTCTTCTTAAGATACCTTTTTGTTTAAAAGATTTTTTGAGAGTTTTTGTTATTGCTGCACACATTTCTCATAATAGATAGTTCATCTTTTCAGATCATGTATGCTTTATATGGATTCATTCAGGAAGCATTTTTCTGATTTATATGTAGATTTAAATTGCTATAATAAGTAGAAATAACTCTGACCTCTCATGGTCTTGTTATTTATCTGGAAGGCTGTTCACAGATGACATCATGAAGAGGAGAGATACACTCTTGCTCTTATTACATTAAAGGACATACAATCCTTCCATTCCTTTTCATAATGCAAAAGAATCTCTAACACACAAACACACCACGTGTCTATCCTATTTAGGATTTCTGTGCCAGAAAGAATTCATGACTCTGTAGGGGAAGAACATGATGCAGGACTCGGATGGATAAATATTACTGAATCAGAGCGCTAAGGAAGGATGAGCCTGAACAACAAGATTGTTGTTCTAAGGCCTGCTATCAATGAACTACCAAACAAGAACAAAAGATTGCAATTATTCTTCCTAACTGATCATATTTAAGGTGTCTGATGCTCTGATTAAGCTCAGACTATTATCTTCTTCATGTTTCTTCCCTGAAACAAGGGGATAAACACTTTCTTTAGCAAAGCAGTTGAGACTACAGATTCTGAGTAAGATTCTACAGCCTTATGTAAAATTATCTAGATTTCTAATTTCTCTAATGGTTAAATCTATTGGTCTTGTCCCGACTGTTTTGAATCCTATGTCATAACATTAATTTCTAATCACTGCAATTGCATGGGTGCTTATATGATACTTCCTACTTTATAATTCCATTCTGGGCATCATGGAATTAAAAGTTTTGTGTCCAACACATATAATTTTCACTGTACTTTAAGGCTCACATAATTTTCACCTGCTTATACAGGTGACTGAACTAAGAAATCTAGTCTGTTTTCTTACCTGGAAACCAAAGCTAAATACTCAGATATGCAAAATGAAGCATTCTCTGCAAGATTAGTATAAAATAATCTATTGGAGCTCTGCTTGCCTATCTCACTAGAAATCAATCCTTGAAATTATTTAGCCCACTGGAGACCTTAATGTAAACTTCTCATGACTGTAATTCATCATTTCAGCCAAGTCAACATCAGCATTTTCTTGTAATTTTTGTTTTAAACAATGTATGCAATGTTTCTAACAGTTAATTAGCAGACAGGTTTGTAGCTCAGAGTTCTTACTGATGTATTTAAATTACTCTTTATGTATGCTTTCTTAAAGTAAGGTAGTTAGCCTCTCTTTATGTTAAGTAATTTTTATTTTAAGTAATGCTGCAGAATCTGGGAATGTATACTAAAAATTTTTGTACAATTAAAAAAAGCTTTTTAATGGAAGTTATAGTCAAAATTTACCTTATTACTAAAAATGGCAGTATTATTTACACTTAATGGTAACTTTGTATGTGTTGCATATTAACCATATTATTCTTGGCTCCATTTATAGATTCTTGTAAACTACACAACCTGTTTTATTATTCTTCAGTCTTTAAAAAGCGAGACTGTGAATTGCACAGTAATCAGTAATGGTTATCTGCCTTTCTTATTTAAAAACAATAATAATGTTCAGTCATCCTGAACAAGGCCTTGAATTAATCATTGTAGTAATGAAGACTGAGGTCACAGTGTTACTAACACATGACAGTAATATAAAGTCCTGCTTAAATGCTTTTGTTCCCTGAAATATCTTTACATCTATTGCAAATAATTTGGTAAGATCAAATATAGCCTCATTATTCTATTAATTACAAAATTTTCAAGTGGGTGTACTTATTTTCACCATGTGATAGCCAACAACTGTACTTTATTTAGAGGACATTTTCTCAGGCTTTTAACAGGTTTTTTTATATATTCAATATAAACATTTTTCTTCCATATATATTCTCATCTTTACAGACAGTTCCTCCCTCTAGAGTTTTTCTTTCAACTTTAAAACATACAGTTAAATTCCACAAAGCATAGCTTAACCATAGGGTTTTTATTTGTATGGTTTGAGGATTTTTTTTAAGATTACTCTGTTCTAATGGGTATGGGAAGCACTATGAAACTATGTGCATTTCCTCTAGTATCCCTACTGATTGAAACAAAATGTTCACCTTCTATTTAGTGGTATTTTACTACCACCTAATAGCCAAATTAGATTAAAAACTACCCAGTACACTGTCTTTTTCCAAGTGAATAATTTAAATGAAATTATTAATCAAATTCTTAAGGGAAATACATAGCTATTTATGATGATAATTTGGAGTTCCCATCAAAGCGGCCATGCATGTATCTCTTTCTACTGTCAAATTTAAGTATATCCCCCTATGTTGGAAACATTGTAGAAGTAAGGACTATGCAGATGAATTCTCTGAAGAGCTAGAATCAACTGTGCAGGGACTTAAACTACAGGGTTTAATAGAGAAAGAAAACAAAAACTAAAGAAAATATATTTCTCCCTCAGCCTGAAATGTAAAAGGGCTACATTCACCTTTATATACAGCCATTGGGGATCTCTGACACCTATTTAACTTGACTTCACACAGATTCTGTCAGGATTGACTACTTTTTTCCCCTCAAACCTTACCATGGCTTTATCTGGCACATCTATTAAAAAAAAAAAAAAAAATTTACTAATATCAACTTTGCTTTCTAGCCTACATTTTCTACAATTCTTATGTAATATTCTGGTCCTGACAATAGAAGAGTGAGTCAGCAAGGCACAGAGATTTCAGTGTTCAAATGAAAATTCAAAAAGCTGAGCTGTGCCTTCCTTGCATGCCAGGCAATTGTGGACAAATTTCTGGACCTCTCAGCTTTCATTACTGTTTTAACAATTGGGGATGCTCACTTCTCCTTACCACTATCATCAGGTTACAAAATTGTCATCAGTGGTCATTAGGTACTTAGGTAATACAGAAAACAAAGTAATGAATAGTTGTCGGGATAGGTAGAAACCTGGTATCAAGCTCTCTACATGAAAATTGAATCTGACTTTAAATGAGGAGATCTGGATAGATGATCTGGTTTTGAACTTAAAACCACTGAGAAACACTTTCCAAGTATATTTTTGTCCCTTTACTTAGAGCTTTTTTTATATCTTTTCCAATCCCTTTCAACAATCCTCTAATATTTTTACAATCTTGCCTTTTGAGGGGTAAGCACAAAGTGAGGCAGATACACTGAACAAGGGGATATCAAAGTATGAATTTCCCCTGTCGCTTTAACCACATGAAAGCTCTCCAAATGCATTCCCTTGCTCCTCTTAGTGGTTTGTATAATGAGATCAGTAGAAGTGAACACTAACATCTCCTTGTTCCATTTGCAGCTGCTAGTAGCTGAAGAATAACTGTGCTATGGTAATGATTCTATTTGAGGAAGGAATATTTGCTACTACATTCTTTCTTCTTACATTTTTTTTTTTTAATGTTCTGACAGTGTTCTGTTTTGGGAAGAGCTAAGTACTAGAGAAAGGGATGATCCCTGCCTCAGGAATTTAAAATCTGAAGAAAGAAAAAGAGGACAGAACTAGCTGATGGTCTCACTAGACAGAACTGTATGATGGGGTGGGGAGGAGAGAGAGTCTGTTGGTTGCTTATCCTTCTGACTTTATCTGGAGCTGTGATATCCAAAATAACTTTTATCAACCTTCAGAACTGAAAAGAGTAAAGATCTGCAATAATATAAGTTTACAGAATACATGGTGTCTTGTTTGGGGTACACTACAGAACTGCTACTCTTTCTTGGATCCTCAGTTACTGTCTGTGATAGTGTCCTGTGCTGAGTGTAGCTCTATGAATTTTCTAAGGCTTTTTTAACTGTGAAAAGTTGCTCCGTGTTCTATTACATAAAGGTCTGCAGGAGAAAATTAAAATGGATTACTGCATGCTTGCACACCAGGAAAGGAAATGTTCACCAGTGAGCGAAAAAGAAATGCAAAAGTGAGCATGTCTACACACCAATCAAAGGTGGAACTGCTGCATTAGCTAAGAATACTTTACCACCTTTTAAAAAAGAAAGCACTGCAGGACCAGTAAGATACTTCTTGCCTGTTTTTAAGGCAGTGCTTCTTATGATAGCAATAGATGGAAGCTTTTGTATGTGGAGATCAACAGTATCTTTCTGCTGTCCAAGGTAACAGTCACTGCTTTTCCTCAGTTTGGAATACCAGCTTATCTGCAACATTCCCTTACACTTTAAGAGTGATAATGTGCTTAGACAAAGTATGAATGCACAATGCCTTTCATGGTTTTCTTAGAAAAAAAGGGTTAGGAAATGATATATTTGACTACACTTCCAATGATCTGCATACCCCTAATTCACTGCTACACTATAGGCTACCTCAATAGAGAGGCCCAGTTATATCCTGTATCTCCAAGCGTACTTGCCTTTCTCTTTCCTGGAATATTCTCTCTTATGGCTACAGTCCTGTCCTTCTATCAAATCTTCCTGACATGCTCCATGCTCTCCTTACAAGTTATATAACATCCCTTCATATCATAGTTTTATAAATATATATAAAATGATTTAACTGTTTCAGACACATCAGCTATCATAACATATCAATAAAACATTGAAGAACAGAGCTCCAAAATTCTGATATAAAATTAGATTTGTTAACTATATTCTGCAAACATACTACTATGATGCCACTCCAGGCTAGAGTAGCTTCTACTTATTCACAGGTATGGAACACTCATGCAAGAATGAATCAGCCTTCCTAGATAAGATGGAAACTGTTTTCCTTAGAAGAGGTGTTTTATGATATATGGAGTTTTATCGAAAGAGTAAATACATAGTCTGATAGATAAGCAATAAAAATACTTTTATTTTTTATACAGTTTTTCTTCTTCTCCAGAAAAATTAGCTGGGGGTATGGGTCCCTTTAATATAGTATTTTCTCTAATAATATATACTATATACCTATTTTTTGCTGACATGCTGATCTAGGTGATCCTGCTCCAGCAGGGGGATTAGACTAGATGAGCCTTTGAAGTCACTTCCAATCCCTAATATTCTGTGATTCTGTGAATTAAAATTAAAACTTGGCACTTTTTCCTCATATATTTTAGAACATGAGAAGTTTAATTTATTTTGATTTTCAACCTGAAATAAGACTTTTTTTTTCAGGGACCTCTTTGAAAATCAAATAAAAACCAAGACGCTAAATTCTCAAACTACTGGTAGAAGAAAAAAACTGGTTAAATTTTATTGCTGTCTCAAAAGTTAGTGTCAGGCAGACTAAAAGATTGAATTGACCATTGTCTTTAGGGAACTCTCAGTCTTGTTGATTTTGTCTCTGTTTTACCAAGTAATCATTTTAACCATGAAACTGCTTTTGCTAAAGTCTGCATGTTGGTAGGATTGGCTGAATTCAGAAAAAATACAGCATAAAACTAAGAAAGGCCTTGTAGGAAAACAGTATGGAATACCCACACTCGTTTCAGACAAATACATGCATATGTAATGGTAGCTAAGAACTGAGTTTTGCCATCCAAACACATATAAATATCAAATGATCAAGAGATCTGTCTAGTTTGTTTGCCTCAGTGAATTAAATTTTCAGAACCTAACTAGCATCAGAGCATAACCTACTGTGAGTGATGCTGAAGTACCACCCTGTAAGATTCAATGACCTTCCTTTGCCCAGAAATCTCTCTTAAAACATTTTACTCTCTTAAAATCAGAAAAACAAGACACTAAGGAACTTTACTAACTCTTCTCCTCTAACTATAGCATGAGCAAAGTAACATAGGAGACCAGTGGAAAAAAGCTTGACATGGGGTCTTTGAAGAAAGCACATAAGAACAATCCCCAGCTTGTGGGTTGCTTATGTTTATAAAACCAAGATCAAGCAACAGAGTTAGAAAATATATACACCTCTCAGCTTTGGTCAGAGAAAAATACCAGATCCTGGCAAGAGTGGGTATTCTAGTTCTTTTTAATGTGTGTTGATCAGCTGTTGTTAAATGCGAATGTGCCAGCAGTTGATAGTTCATTTTAACATAGAATAGAAAAACTTTTCCCCTCTTATTTTTTTGTAAATGTTTGATGGAGTATGTAATTTTACACAGTCACAATAAAAAATGGATCAAACACTGAAATAGTTGCTTTGTTTGCCAGTCAGAGAACAATGCCAACTGTCAGCATTTGAATTATTATAGAGCCATTTGACATGTACAAAAAAGACTATGTATTCTTCACTTGCCTTGTATTTCATCAGCAAATAGAATTACTTATTAAGATTACTATTGAGCTGTATTACTATTTCAGTTACAGCCTTTGTACATTGCCTCTCTTTGTACTTTACACATGTAACTATATTATTAAAAAGAAAAATAAAACAGTGAGGACTGAGCTGCTTCATTAAAGAATTTTGTACAGTACATTTAAAAAAAAAATTACACTTAAAAATATAGCCTTTCTGTGATAAGCTTTAAGTTGAACAGAAATTTGAGGTGAGGCCTCTATTTTTCATATTTTTTCCTGTTCTTAAAAGGTGTAATATGAATAAATCAATCATATAATACTGTTTGCTTTTTCCAATTAGAAGAAGTGGATTGTGTTGTTAGCTCTTCTGATCTCCTTGACAAAAAATATTTATTGTATGGCAGCTATATATGTATCTGTATTTTCTTGAGATCAGTCACTTTGTGTCAAATGCAGCAAATTCTGGTCTCAGTTAAACTGATCTGTCCTTCTGTGTGCTCAGTGATCTGGGGCTTGCTGTGTTTACAGACTCATAGAATTAATTACGTATTAATTCAGGACAGTCCAGAATAACCAATTTTTCCAGTAAGAAATTAAAACTTTTTTTAGACCATTTCTCAAATAGAAAATGTGAGGAAAAAAAAGTTATAGAGGATAATACAATACATCTTTAGGATATCATTAGTCACTGAAATGTCCATAGTATTTAAGTCACAGAACAAATTTCAGAAAAGCTTGACTAAGTCCATGATAAATCTGACCACATTTACTTTTGCTACAACATGCTAAAGCTCCAAGTAATGGAAAATGAAAGGCATTGTTTGGACTCATTCTGTTTCAAAATGGAACTTTGAAAAACATCTCATCAAGAACACATTTGACCCCAGTAAGTGTACGTGCACTAAATCACGAAGTGTTTTTATGTATCCAAGTGGTTTTATCATTTACCTCAATCACATAAACAGGTCATCTGTTTTAGATTACAGAAAAGTACAATGCAGCCTATTTACTTAAATGAAAGTCAGCCAATGCACTTGAGTATACTTTCCACTTGTGTGGATCACTAACAAGTATAAAATTTCAGAGGGCAAAATGAAACAAATAATTAATACTGAGAACTTGGAGAAACCAAAGAGAAAATGTATCTTTTCAGTGTTTGCAATAATTTCTTCTTTTGAAGCTTTTGTGGGGATAATATTTCCAGAAATTTCTCTTCTATGTAAAAAGACATGTGCTGAAGTCCTGGTATGTCATTTCCCTATTTTGTTAAAATCTCCTAGATTAAATAAATGTACTGTTGAGAGTGTTCTGTAAGAAGTTTAGTAATACTTACCCTCACCTTTTCTTGATGCAAAGGTGAAGGTAAAATACAAGCTTAATCTTGCCACACAAGACACTAATATAACTATATTTATCTTACATTTTTGTTGGAGCTTTTATTTAAAGCATTGATTTCAGGATCCAAACTTAGTTGAATTGCCTTCAGATACAGACATTTCACTTGAGCCCAACTTCTTGACTGCTAAGCCCTTCATTACAGTACATTATCCAGAAATCTGGTAATAATAACAACTACTATTTAAATTTTTGGCAAATAATTTGTTGCAGCTGTGGTTGTTCACATACATCATTAACTGCCTGGGCAGATCTGGAAAAATTTTCAGTCTTCTTCAGGGATTTTCATAGCTTTTATGCTATATAATTTATTAAGCTAAGCTATGAAAAAACTCACAGTTTCAGAGTATTTCCAATCCTCCAAGAAAAAAAGGACTCCAAGCACCTATTAGAATTCTTCACAGTGGTTAGAAATGACTATCACTTCTGTTTACAGTATAGGATTATAAATTATATTGAAATATCAGTCAGTTACAGTCATTCCCAACCACTGCAAAGAGATGGATGGTCTCCAGGGTAAGGTTGTCATAAAAAGGAAAATCAAACCAGCTGAATAATACAATAAGTCTGTGTATCAAGCCAGCTCAACCAAGCAGTGATAAGAACCATGTCAGCCTTTGAGGAGCTGGCTGACAGATTTCATTTGCCTGAGTTCAGATCTTGCCCTGGTGTCATATGTTGTATCTTCCCACCATCCCTTTGGTGTTCTACCGACACCCCTTCAGGTGGTGTCAGGGGATTAGGAGTCTGCCAGTTAAAATGCTTGAATGGATAAGTCAAGAGCACAAGTAAAGAGCCCATTTCTTTTTTTTTTTTTTAGGCCACAAAATTAACACAGTTTTTGCATTTGGTTCTGTAATTAGACATACATTAATCTTCAGAATATGAATGTGTAGCACCATGTTGAAATAGGATATTTCACATATATATAAATAGCAATGAGAATGGAAACTGAAAATTAATAAGCCCTTTGACTATATCAAGAGTTATCTTTATATCCTATGACATCTGCTATTACTAATGTCTCTAAAACATAAAGCCTTGCTCACTCGAAAATGAGGCATGCCAACATAAAAGTTATTATCTGTTAGCTACAATGTTTCCGGAGGAAAAAAAAAAATTAAAACAAACAAAATATCCCTCTCTAACTTAATTTACTCATAGACTTTCCTAATATGTGGATTATTGTTCTACATTGATTTTAAGGAATTTTTGTATTTCCCCCCACTGAGAGGGACTAGTAAAGAGTTATATTTTACAGATCTGTCTGATGCAGATTCCTGAGTTAGCTCTGAATGAGTGACACCTTACAATTCTAAGTATCCTATTAGTTCTTCTGTTGTTGCTCTAGAACAGTACAATTCACCCATATTGTGCCTGTGGTGTTTACCATGAATCACTCTAGTGTGTCTGGAACAGCAATCATTACCTGTACTTAGGCTTCTGAATCACAAAGTATACACAGCACCGGTAAAATACAACTGTGCCTGGTTTCAGAAAGCAGCTCAGATGTGCTAAAGCAACATTCCAAACAGCCTAATATATGTAGAACAACACTGAACCTGTATTGCCTACTGTTTCTCCCAGAAGCAAGGGCTGTATCATCATCAGTAACAGCTGTCTACACAAGCACAATCCTGAAACTATTTACCTATCTGTGACATTCTGGGGATGAGAAGAACATGAGGAACATGTTCTTCTCTCAGGAAGCTCAGGGCTTCAAGCTTCAAAATCTGACAGACAGCAAACTTTGATCTCATTTTACAGAAATTTCTCCCTCATATTTGCTTGTACACAAGATTGGTAAAACAATTTAAAAAAATATCAACATGTATGCACTTTTTATGTGAAAAATTCAAAATCACACTTTTGATGGGTAATGCTGCTATAATTTGAAAACCTAATATAAAGCATACAAACTAAACAGCAACTTTTCCAGAAAGTATTCTCTGTGAACACTTGATGAAAAGTAAGGGTAGAAGTTTCAGTTAGGTCCAAATTCTTTGTTTACAGGATGAATCCTTGGAATTTTTCAACACAATAAATAGAACTTAGGAAAAATTACAGTTTAAAATTCAATTAACATATCTATTTCAGATCAAAATGGAAGGTTCTGCACAATATTTGTGATTAAGTGCAATAGGTTTCTAAAATCAAGGGAATAAGCTTCAAGTCCCACATAATAAATACGAATTATTTAGTTATTATTTCAGCAAATGTCATACTATATATATATAAAATGACAAGAACAATTAATCTCTCATCAATTCCAGGCTTTCTGATCATATGCACATCTCCTGAAGGATATAGTCAAAGACACAGGGTAAATATCTAAATATTCCTGTAACAAATGCAAAGTATACCTCAGCTGCAGATCACAAAAGAGAGGCAACAGCCTAACTGTAGAAGACAAAAACCTTAAAATTCCATTTCACACCTATTCATGACACAAGCTTCTACATTTTCATTTGTATTAATTCTGAAGTATTTACCTTCCAACGTGTGAGCAAAATAAAAGTGCATGCAAATGAAAATATCGTGAAGGAAAAAAAAACCCAACACTAAGTCATTCTAACTTTGATCACTAGCATTAAAGAATAAAATAGCTGTCAAAAAGCTGTTTCACTGTATTGTAGTTATCAGTCCAGCCTGATGCCAGAATGCCTCTAGCAATGCTGTTTTGACACACTAGTAATGTCTGCAACTTGTTAGCAAGAGCTGTATTAAATCATCTTGTCACCAATTCTAGCTTTTATCAAGTTAAGTTAAAAAAAATTACCAGTTAGAATGGAAAATACTGGTTTTGGTAAAATAAGGCCAGATACAATTTTGAAATCTTTTTCTGTATCTGGCAGTAGACTTGGGTGTTATAGACAGAACAAAAGCTATACTTTTTTTTATTAATGAAAATGAATGAAAAAATGAAATTATTTTTCACCACCAAATTTTAAAAGCCCTGCCTTTTAAACAGTGTCAATATTAGCAAAATGGAGAAAGATGAGCCAGTGAAGGTCATAGGTTTATTTAACATCAAAGAAGATCTCACTACAAAAACATTTTTTAAACTTGGTGCTGTCAGTTAAATTTTGACATTTGGGATCTTTAATACTTAAGGCCCCAAAATAAATCAAGTAAAAAGAAATTACATGTACCAGTGGCATCAAAGCCTGTATATTAAGATTGGCACAAAGATCATGTGGTAGCAGTGGATGGATTAATGGCACAACACAAAATGCTGCCAATCTTAATCAAACATTATAAAAACTTTAATTCTCAGAGAAGCGGTGTCCTAACTGCCTCAGAGAGCATAAAGTTAGTAGTACAGACTCTTCAGTCAACACATTTGCACATCTGACGTTTTGATGTACATTTTCTTCCACGTTCACTGTGGAAATTTGTACAACATCAAGTTCAAGAAATGGAAAAAACAGAATCCAAGCATTAAAAAACTTCAGACATCTCACAATCAGAATAGCTAATTTCCTTGTGCATGTCCATTGTGCCACAGCCAGGGCCAAGGATAAAAACACAAATACAGCACCTCTGCATCCTGGCCCTCTGTCTGCAGTAGTAGCCTTATGGAGATGGTTACTACAAGGGAGTAAACCATACTCACCATGACTCTTTTCTGATTTTAGAGCTGCAACTCTAAACAATACCTTGGAGAGTGGAATAGCTTTCCTCTGCTTTTAAAAGGACTTTATCTTAGTTTCTTAGAAAGCAGTGGTAAAAATCGTACCAACAGCTTGATCTCACTTCAGTGTTTGCTTGGCTTTCTGAAGGCAAATAAAAGAAGCGAAGATGGAAGTAGAAGGCAATAAAACAAGCAGCAAATCTAGACTCCCACTTAGAAGTTTAAATCAATTATATATGAGAAAACAGTTGCTACTTTTTCCCAGTGAACTTAATGGCAAATCAGTTTAAAACTCAGTGAACACTGGGAAAAGACCAGAATACTGTATTGTATTATATTACAAAAGGGGAATAAAAAAAGCCTAGAAATATTATGGTAATTACTAAATACTGAAAAATATTCTAACATGTGCCTCTGTATTCTCCTCACTACCATCATTTCAGTGATCATAGCAGATTAAATCTTATGTCTAAGATTTTTTTTTTTTTTTTTTTTTTCCTGCTTACACTTAAACTTCTAATTCTAGATTTAGGTTACTAACAAATATCCTGATAAGAAATTCACCACTTATTTTTTGAATCTATATTTTCCTAAACTAAATTAGTCTATTTTCAACATAGCTGGAAGAAACTGATTGTGGTTTATCTCACAGGTATTCCAGTCTCTTAGACTGAAAAATCCCCAGTTGAGGATGGAAGAATGGGATGCATAGCCATTTTCCAGCAAAATTTATGGACAGAGAGAAATGCTCCATCTCCTATGTCTGTTCACAAGGTATCTGGGTCACGAACAAGCTTCCTAAACTTTCAGAAAACAGGGAAAGTTCACATAAATCTCAGAGGAACAGGCCTTTGTATGTTGTTCTGGGTGAATAAACAGTACAATTGTTTTGAATGAGCCGTTTTGAGTCACTTAAATTAGCAAGAGCTCCCAAAGGAAATTTTCCTACTCATGGCAAATTCAATTGGGATTATCATGCAAGTACAGTTTTACAAGAGAAGACTATAACTAGAGGATTCAAGCTAAGAATGATTAATCCTAGTGCTTTACCCTTGTGACTAGGAAAGAAGGCAGTAAACACTGTAGAATGACTCTGCAGTAATCATGCTCTCCATCTGCAAATAGTATTTGCTAGGACTTCACAATTCAAAATGTGAGTTTTACACTGTCCCAATGGACCTTTGCCAGCTACACCCCTCTAATCAAAACCTTGATTCTGAAGAAAATTACTTCCACCAGTCACATGTAAAGACAAGCCTAATACTCAACTAAATCAGCATGAATTCCTTCTGTTCTTTTTCAAAAAATAAAGAAGTATCTTCATAGATGCATAGAGGGCACTGTAAAACACTGACTCCATGAAGAAGCTGAAGAATTTGTTTCCTTTTAAGAGATAAATAAAATATTATTGGAGATTTTCTTTCTCAAAATCCATCAACTACCATGGTACGATGTAGGTGGGCAAACTTTATTCCTCAGCTGATAACTTTCGTGATAGTTCTGCAAGATTGACTTACAGGGTATCTTGATTACTTGAGAGTCAATATAACACTTAAAAGTTTCATATCTCAGTATGTTACTACAGCTTTTTGATTTTTAATAAATACACAATCCCACACTTCTGACCTTCTTGTTCTCGGATTTACAGTAAATGCCACATTCCTCACCTTAAAAATTCCTTTGTTGCAAAGACAAGTCAAAGTATGTGTCAGGAGGTGATGTCAGCCTTGTCTGTCACTCAGGCATTTAGCAAGATTGTTCGGGTCTTTGCTGTGTTATCTCTATATGGCTTGCCTGTAATACAGTTATACAAAGGCGCTTGCCTTGAGACCAAGGAGGGTACCCAATTCCAAGGTGGATATGCATGAATGGGTTAGATTTAGTGGGCTAAATGACAAAAATCTTTTCCCACTAGATCTTCTTATAATGTTTATTCTGCAGAAAGATCAATGAAACAGTTTGCTGCTTATTCTCCTCCAAAAACCATTATGTAAATTATCGGTTAGTGTGTTTCAACTTTCAGCATTAATACAGTGGTATTGCTCACATTTCAGTGAGCTCTAGCTTCAGTCAATTCTCAGAGCACTATTGCTCATATACCCTCAGATAACAGCACACAATAGCTTTGTCTGAGTGAGGTAAAAAAAGTAGAGAGGAAACTGGCTTCACAATGACAAGCTGAAAGGTGTTGGTTAAGAAAGGAACTTTTTTTGAGAATTTCACATATGCACTCTACCGTATGTCTATTTGTACTTTAATTATCTAAATTACCTTTATTTAGGGATAAAAATGGGATTCTTAAGATACCTCAGCACTACATCACATAAATTACAGAACAAGTCCAAAGTGTTAACTCATACATTTTAGAGCCTTAAAAAACCCTGTATCTTATACAAGAAAATATTATAAACAGCAAATAAGGACAGAAACTTGAAGTCAGAAGGGGGTTTCCACAGACTAAAGCAACATCCATTAAAATGCCTATAATTACAATAAGGCCCAGCTTTCTCCCAAACCTAGTGAAATACTTAACTGGATAGGCAAAATAATCTCATAGGCAGTACACACCCATGGAATGCTTTGTGTCTGCTTTGACTATGAAGAATTTTAATTTTTTTTTTTCCCAATTTGTAAAAGAAAGGGACATTGCACATATTAACAACATGTTTTGGAATAAGGTTTTACAATAGCTAATATTAGTATTTCTGTGACAATAAAAACTTGCCAGTCTGTCCTTGATAGACGTCTAGAATACAATCCCCCCCTTTTTTTTTATTTAAAAAATCTGTTTATGTAAGAAAAAACCATAACTTTTTGATAAGAAAAAAAAATGAAGAACATTGAGAGAGGTATATCATAATATCTTACCTTAATTTCAAGGTTTTTTTACTTGTCATTCTGTCTGGCAAATTTTAAGATGTTTGTAACTAAAAATGTCTTTTCTCCTGTCCCTTTCCTCTCTGCAAACATGCTGAACAACTTTGAAAAGTACTACAGGGAGTTTTCATCAACAAAGAGATTTCTAAGATACATCAGGAAAATCTCCAAGGAAAGTTTAGCAATTGCTTCTCTGTATTTAGTAATAAATACTGATTATTTAACAGCCAGGATTCCAAATGCTGAAACGGCAAAAACACTGCTGTCAGCAGATCAAAAGAGTTGGAACTCACTACACTGAGTATAAAACAACCCAAACAGTTAAATGCTGTAATCTTGGGAACAATTTTGTTTAAGTTCAATGCCTCTGCCCTCACTGTTTTTCCTTTTATTATTTCCTGTTCACCAAATTCTCATTGTGCTAATGTTGTGCTTCAGTTAGTGATTGTTTCAAAGTAAAACTTTAAAATTTAAATTTAAAATTATTATTTCTGCC
>JANHGN010002884.1:0-11811 GCA_024605025.1 Megaceryle maxima | reverse complement strand
CTTTAACAAAAAGAGGATACATGTGTGTACATAAACACGTTTGCATATGTATTTTATATATATGTATTTACATCTTAAACAGCTAGCAAATAATTTGGGTAGTTGAATGCAGAGAGTTTAACAGCCATTCCATTTCAGTTTTTCTGAGATTATTATTGTACATTAGGAAAATCAGAATATGTTTCCCATTAAGGCTCAAAAATCTGCAAGGAACATCGATCTTTACCTCTTTGTTGTTTGACGAGAACAGGTTTGAAGAAATACTTGAAAGTACTGTATGTTGAAACCTAGTCTATTGTTTGAAGTACATGAGGAGAGATGATTATTTAATTTGATAAAATCACAGAAGAGATCTCTGGTAGCCATCCAGTCCAACTTCCTGCTCAAAGCAAGGCCAAGCTCCAAGACATCTAAGACAGATATCACTGTTACAAGCATTGTATAATAATGTGAAAAGAAAATCTGAAAGCCAGAATAGAAGAAACTGTTTTCAAAAGGGCTCCATCTAGATCTTTCTTTTTTGCTTATATAGTGATTGTAAATCTACAATAATACAACTGGAAAACTGCTTCCTAGAACTGTAGATCTTTGGATGCTTTCTACCAATTCATTATTTGAGGGGTAACACTGGTTTTAGCATATGTATCAGTTATGTATATGCTTAGGGCTTTATCCTAACATAGCCTAATAAAAATGGCAGAGTAAAACAACTGTAGAATGAAATAGTATAATACTAACTGTGTGAACAATAAGACATTTTTAGTGAAATGCTTCCCATAGGTATTTATTTTAGAAAAAAACTATAAAGAAAAAAATGTTATATCAAGTTGGCTCTTGATTTATATTTATTAATGAAAAAAATCCATTTAAACTTAAGTTGTTCAGGGACTCATTAGGTACAAGGATTGTGACTTAACTAGAGCTAACAACTGAGAAGGAACCTGATTGATTTAAAATCCAAATCATTTAACTACAAGCCAAAAAGAGCATTGGTCTGCAGTAAAGAAATGAGTATGCTTACAGTCACAACTATTGATATAAATCTAGTTAAGTGGGGGAAGGCTACTTTAGGCCACACAAAGAATAACGAATATGAATATACAGAGATGTGAGCAGCTGGGAGTTGTTCCTTATGTTTATACAGTAACTGAAACAAAGGATGTTTCAATAAAAGTCAAAATGTCTTAAAAATAAAATTATGGAAATTGAACTCAAAGATGCTACATGCATCACCACTGATTCAATGAGTTCTAGAGACTCCAGAGTGTAGTTGTCCAAAGGCTGAGAAAGTTCTCCAACTCAGCATTTCGAAGACTGGCAAGACTTCTGCAGAATAGGTTTGATCAAGCTTTCACAGATTAACTAGAGTGCCTTTCCAATGAAAATCATCTCTCTAATGTCTCTTTAGGATTAATTTAGAACTGGATCTACCTGTAACTCTCCATCAGGCAAGCTGAAGCAATTATCCATTCAGTCTTAGATACAGTACACATTGGTGCATATTTGGTCTCTGATGATATGGGAATGATCTTTCACTTGAAAAGAAGACAAATAATTGAGAAAATGTGTAGACTTGGTTTATTTAATCCTTGAGAAACTCCTAATATTCAAAATAAGCACTGCAATATTCTTTTAACTTAGGTATGCCATAGACTAAAAATATTTGTGAAGAATACATTAGCATGTAAAAATACTTGGGCTAGCATCCCTGAAGAGAGACAATAATTAATCATTTAAAAACAAATGTTTAAACATATTAAGTACCCAATTGAGGCTATAAAATTTTAGACAGAAACACAGGGTGAGAAATCCCACAAAGCACAGCATGAATTGTGGTAAAAATAGCCTAGGGATACTCAGAATAGACATCTCTGTACAAATCAATAAAAAACACACATAATAATGCCAAATAATAATGTTAATAATAATGAACTAGAATGGAAAATAAGAGCTTCCTCTGAGATCTGCAAACCTTATTCCTGAAAATAATCACACTAAACTCAAGCTGAGTCAAGGAAAAAAAAATAAAAAAATTAAAAATATCTTAAGCTCCTGTGGTAAGGATCTATGACTTACCCATTAAAACAGATTAATACAATGTTTTTTGATTTTGAGGAAGACTTTGAATGTATCTTTTTGTTGTTGTTTTGTTTTTGTTTGTTTTAGGTGTCTAACACTAATGATGAAAATTCTAGTTCCTGTGTTTATAATACCAGCATTCAGATTTCTCACAGTGAAGTAAGGCAAATGGATATCCATGTCTTCAGTTTTGCTTCATTTCCTGAGTTCTGCTCAGCAATAAAACACAATGGCACACTGAAGAGGTAAGTATTAAATATTACTTTTGAAGTAATGACTATGCTAGTTTTTAAGCATGCCAATTACTGTAAATACTTCACCTCTTCATGGAGTAAATTAGGGAGCAGAAGTGATTTTGTAGAAGTGATGAAGTTACCAAAAAGGCAAGTTGAAAAAATAACACCCTATGCTTGAGTGAACTTGAGTAGAGTATATTCACAGAAAGTATTTTTAATATATTTTTAAATAGCCCAATAACATTACAGATAAATGGGGTTTTGCTTTTCAAGTTTTCATGCAAAAGGTTTCAAGTGAATTTAATTTTGTAAAGAGGTATCTAGAGATTAGATTGTCATTCAGTCAAAATATTTGTTACCAGTGGAAATCCACTTGAATCTCCAGACATGTGGAAATCCATGTCCTTATGATATTACTAACTCTGACTTTTAAAGACGGGAAAATATTATTTGTTCTTAACTTTGCACAGTTCCACTGGCTGTGACAGAGCCACTCCTGCTTTCCATCAGTAGAAATGAGAGAACAAGGCAGCTCAAAGATTTTTGACATATCTTTAAGGTTCAATACAGTCAGTGCCTACCGGCTCCACCCACTAACCAGTTAGTAGGGAAATGGGTCATTTTAAATTCAGTTAGAAATGTAAACAGTTAGACTTGCTAGTTTAGGTAAAGCCTTGGCTTCAAGAAACTATCCATGTCTGACTGGTCAGATATGTTCTTTCACAAGACAGATTGGAAGAGGAGTTAATTTATGCATATCTAAAGGCAAGGTATATATTAAAAGTAGCCAGAAAATATATTTATTGATTCAATATATAAAATTTGTCTTCTTTTTAATCTGGGTCCAAGCCTAGAACTAAATCACAAAATTTGACTTAGTGTGAAATAAAAAATAACACACACATCCAACTACAAAAAGAAATATTGCCTTATAGCTGGTCCATGGAATTACTTCCCCTTCCCCCCCCTTTTTTTTTTTTTAAATGACAATCGGAAATGAAGCCAGCATGATCTCTGAAGACATCAGATTTCCTGTATTTGGATTCACCTTAATGAAACTTTTTCAAGCCCTTGGCATCTTTTTGTTTAGTTTTGTTCTCTTAGACACTGGAAAACTGATAATTCAGAGTAAATTATTAGTCTTCTAAATACAAAAGATAGTCAGTGAGATCTGAATTGCAAAAATACTTCCACATAACTTCTAAATAATGCTGGCCTACAAGAGTTCAGAATATAGTTATTACATTTTTTTATTTTTTTAATTGCAATCTAGAATTGTCATCTTAGGCATTAATTAAGGGTAAAATCAATTTATGTTAGAAATACTTACTGGCAACTGAGTAACCTGTGAAGTTTTGAATTAAAACTAAGAAAGTCCTGTTTTCATCTTTCTATATGCTTGGTGACCTTCACTGACATAGCAGTGGAGAATATCATAACAAAAGCTGAACACCTCTATCAAGGTCATGACTTAATTTGAGTAAAATCACACTTTTCCCATTGGATTTCTATCTGAGGGGAATTGATAGACTAGAGAAGCCATGCAACACAAAATTAATTCTGTTGCTCCTTAAAACCTTAAAAATTTATACTCTGAAGCTGGGCAAGAAAAATAGAAAAAGCTGCCTCATTTTTTTCTTAAAAAAAAAAAAATGAAATAAAACCATGGACCATTTGCAATGCAAGTTACTTCAAGATATAAAAACCGTATCCCTTCAGTCCTAGTTTTATACTCCATGGAAATAAACAGCAGTAAATTCATATATATTTATATGCTCCTGCTCACTTTGGCATGGATGTGCTGCACCAAAAAAACACCTTAATGTATAGAATTGTAGATCTCGGGACCCTCATTAGCCAACAGAATCCATGCTTCCTGCAGTGTCAAAGAATTTTCAATAATGCAAATACTCTAAGCATTTGGGAATAGCAGTGAAAGTTCAGCTTGGCTTGGGTTTTCAAGCTAGTGGATATAATGATAAAAGCTTTAACACTCCTACTTGGTAAGCCTTGCTCAAAATGCTCCTTTTTGTAGTCATGCATGATTAGGAACTTTGAACTGTAAATAGGAATGTGTTAATAATTGAAACACAGCATAATAAAAAAAATGTAAGGTCAAATAATACAGCACTGTTCCCTTAAAAGAATATCCCTTTTCCATGTTAACATTAACGTAATATAACAAGTTATTTTAATACTTTTATTTTAATATTTTATTGCAATAATACTCATCAAAACACCGGCTCTTAGAGCAACCAGGGAGAAACTAGGCATAGAGGTATGGGTAGAAGGAAGACAGTAAGTCTAGAATTCCCCTTCCCTATGAAGCACCTATTTCACCTTCACAGTAATAGGAAAAAAAAATATTCTAAACACATCAATAACCTAAGTCCCATTTTTTGGTCATTTGTTGCCCCTGCATCCCTTATCTTTATGGCAGGCTATGATATTATCTGTCTCACTGCAAGACAGAAAATAAAAGGGCTATCAGGATGACATGCATCTAAAAGCACAAGGTTACTATTAAATAAAAGACCTTCCTACAACAACTGAAAATATTTTCTCTTTTTGTTGTGTTGCTTCATATTGTTTTAATTTTTCTTACATACTGATGAAGGATGAAGAGGGGAAAAATCATTTCTAACTGTGTATCAAATCCAAGCAGTTGCACTGTTTGTGCTCAGGTTACATAGCTCAGCAGTAGGAAGAAGTGGTGAATCTCTCACACAGTGATTCTGCCTTCAGTATAGGAACAGCACCTGTGATTCCACATAGACAGACTGTTGAATGTAGTAGGTTTATATGAGGCGCTTTCTGAAATGCAGAAGTCTTCCAGGAACAGCAGTAATATCCTTGGAATTAACTGAAACCCATCTCAATCCACTGTATAACACCAGTTTGTCTTCAGAACCAGAAGCAACTGAGCCATTAATGAAGACTTGATGAATGGATCTGAAAATTATACATTTCCTCCATTTGCATTTGGAAAGTTATATACCAAGAAGCTACAGTATTTGGAGCCTCCCTAAAATGGTTGTAGCTGTTCCTATCAGTTCAGTCCCCTTTTCTGTTATTTCTAGGATTGCTGATGATACAGCAGCCATATCTATTTCTGCTGTCATACATGCAGATGCAAAACTAAAGATGCATTCCTTCATTAGAACATAACTAAGGTATATACACTCTAATGTTTTCTTCCATGGCATTTTACTTCTGAAACATTGAAATCCAGGGAAGTAATTATTAAAGCAATCAAGTAAGGCTTGTGAATATAATTATTTCACTTTTCCTTAAATATTTCTATTTATTACCAAAAAAAAAAAAAAAAAAAAGACACACACACAGAAAAAAACCCCACCCCAAACAATCAAACAAAAAGCCACCACCACCACGGAAAGATCCTTACCAACCCAGTCATCTGATTTGCTACGGAGGACAACGAAAAAGAATATATTTAACATATCTTTAAAGATAGCTTACAAAAAAAAGTCTTTAAAAAAAAAAATCTTAACAGTTCAAAACTGTGAAAATTGAAAATAAAATTAGAGGTTTTAAGATTGTCAGGTATAGTCTTTCATCACTTACTCATAATTCTAATAATTCAATCTCTTTACTGACCCTAAAGTACATTTTAAAGGAATTAAATCTACCACCTCTATTTGCAAACAATGAAACCACATTATAATATTTTCAGTTTGTTGACTGACCTTTGCAGGAATTTCTACCTAGAAGCTTTTATTTTTAGATTGAATTTGCTAGAAACTTTCAAAAGATGCATAGTCATCTACCTTGTAAGAGGTTTTGAGAGGGGTTTCGGGATGAATTATGAATTTCTCTCTAAATGAATTCTTCTCAGAATAGGACACCCACTTTCTTCTGCCTCAAAAATTTATTTCAATCTTAGTGGTGTTGGAAAAGTATCGTCTTTTTTCTTTTCTTTTCTTTTTTGAGGAACGTTAATTGCATTCAGGTGCTACAGAAATTAAATGTTAGGCTTCCATGAAGCACTGGAGTTCATGGATCAAAACTATTCCCTTTAAGAAAATATTAGTGACATGGAAACCAATTCAACAAATCTTGCAGAAGACAGGACTGGCTAAGAGTCTCTACATACAGATAATAGCAATAATGATGATTTATTATTATTAGCCTATCACTTGCTCTGTGCTCAGCATGCAAAAGGTATGACAGGAGTTTCTGCAGACATGTTTGGCCAGTTTGTGCTGCTTTTGATAGTGAAATCCTGTCAAGAGTGAAGGGAGATGACACTTCTCCTGTGGTCTAGGAAAAAAAAAATCTTCACGTGACCTTGCCTAATTATTAACAATTGTAATGCCATGTTCTGGTTCTATTCTTAACTATGCTTCCTGTACAATACTGAACTAAGAAGAAATTCCAATACAGCAAGTTTCATGCAGGATCTCAAACTGAACATTGTATAGGAGAAATATATTTCCAGTCAGGGAAGAAACTGGCAAAATTTTCTGTTGTCGCAAATGCTTTCTTGTTCCCACTGAACTGAGATGTAAAATTTCTCTGATATGGAAAGTGTGACCCTGTAGCATAATTTAAAAAATAAGTATCTGAATAAACACTTGGAAAGCAAATTAGATACAGAAGAACATCCATGCTGCATTCAGCATTTAAATGCACTTTGGCATTTCTTCCAAGCAAATCTCTGAACCAGGCAAAATCGGCACTCCTTACTGTTTAAAACAAAGATAGATTTTTCAACAAATGATCTTAATAATTAGATGCTGTCCTACTACTTTCTATGTAAAAATATGATGAAAGTGAAGAGAGGGGGGAAAAAAAAAAGACTACTTTAAAGTCATACAATGAGTTGAGTGCATGTAACATGTAACACACAAGTAACACACAAGTAACACTTTTTTTGACAATTCAACAAGTCATATCAGAAAGGAATCTCAAAACATTTAAACCCCATGGAACTTACAAGAACATAGTAATCACTAGCTGGAATTCACATATATTTTGTGTTATAACACAGCATAATACAATCAAACTCACAATAAACACAAACTACTTTCACATTACAAAATATTTACAGTAGTAAACTGAATACTGATACATCCCTTAGTAATCCCTGAGGTTTCAGCACATGTTAAATATGTTGCTCAGTACCTAATCTTCATCTGATTATTAAACATTTATCTTCTCCCCTCCTTTAAAGGAAAAATCATCTATTTTCCCTGAAGCAAAAAGTTTTGCTTTGAAAGTACTTGTTTTCATTAGTGTGATTTTAATACTTAACTAAAAATGAGGGGTTTATTTGAATTAATTACATGTTAGAGCTGTAGAAATAAGAATTAGTGTCAAACAAAATGGAATTTTAGTTGCAACATTAACTGGATCCAAATTATGTGATACTTCAGTGACACTACTGAGTTAACTCACAATTAGTCTAATAGCAGAATTTTGCTATAGTTCCATACCATACACAGGTAATTAGAGTACGAGATTGTCTTGGTCTAACTCTTAATCCTCAAGAAGTCAATGATAAACCATCCATGAGCTTTAGTGGAATCTGAACTAAACTGCTGACACACTTGGATTTACCACATACAGAATACAATTAATTATTCTCCTTCTCTCTGTCCACACTAAATCTGTTGTCATCAGAGACATACATTTTGAGAACTGTATTTGTAATAGTAAAACACTAAAATTCAGTTCCAGGTATATGTATCAAGATGAACAGAAAGACAGGTCAAAGTGTTAGGCCATGTTAATTTAGGCCCACACTACTGAAGAAAATAATGCAACTCCTGTATTACACAGTGCAATTGTAGCCGGGGGGGGAAGGGGTAGGGGGTGGGATAAGAAAGGGTACAACACTTATCACACTATCCTTCATTGGGGAAGTTACCATTAAAATAGACATTCCCAAAAAAATGGTTCCACATTCACGTCATATCTGGATGCACTGATACATGGCAACCAATATGTATGGACAAACTGACCATCTGCAAAATATGTACTGTGCAGTCTGAACTTGCAGATACAGAAGAAGGTATATGAACACTTTGGGGAATGTAAATCCAACTCTTTTTGACAAGTAACGTTCTCTACTGAAAACTTGCTAGATATTACAAAACTAGACTAGGAAAGACCCTGTTGACATAAGATAGCACAGGAAGAAGAACAAAGCAGTGGAATATAGGGAATGACCTAAGACTGAAACTGGGAACTCACCAGTGTTTGATCAGCCTATCTGGGAGCATCTTGTCTTGAGAGATCCAGTGGCACATAAGTGATATAGAGTCTGCGTACTATTGCAAGGTGCTAAAAGCACACTATTTTCACCTCCCTTCGTGATGGCTGATAGAAAACTCAACAATCCAAACTTCACTTAAAGTATCTTTTTTCATTCTGAAGTTTTTTCATTGCACAGATCATGTCTTGATATCTCAGAGACATGCAATATTACTTGGTGCTATTCATTGTAGACGTTTACTCCGATGAATAAACTCTACATGGGTTAAAGCTATTTATTCAGTTTATGGCTTCCCGAAGGCTGCCGTTTTATTGTCTGTTTATTTCTTCCGAGAAAATACATAACTAGTACAGTTAAAGTTAATCTCAATACAGTCTTCTGAAAATATATTACTTTAGTGCTCGCAAATTACTCTGCAATCTGCTTTTTTCTTAAGGGGTCTATTTCTTTTATTTATTTGTGTTGTGTACTACACCATTACTTCACAGAACATAAAATATTACCAAGAAATAATTAGGCCAGTGTAAATAATCTTAGAAATGTGTCCTTTTATTTATAATAGGGTACATTGTGAATTTTCATCTGGGCCTACATATCTATTTCACTTGATCATGTTACTGATCTTCCTAGGGGTAGTCTAACTTCCATTGTTTTATTTTCACACTGAGTAACCAGATGTCAAACTACAGAAATAGCAAATTCTGATGAAATGTATGTCTACTTCAGTCATCAGAATACAAATTAGATAACTAATCTAAACCAGCAAGGCACAATCAAAGATTGAAGTCTGCTGGCAAAACCCTAACTGATGCTTACTTTGCAGTTCTTCCAAACATACAATCCATTTAAAAAGAATGGTCGAGCTCTACACTCTGCTTGGCTCTGTCATTGAATTGCTGAATGACTCCCTTTATTTTCATTAGCTATCAAATGGGTTTAATGGAGAACTAGAATAAGTATGGACAAATGCAACTAGTATGATGGGAAGCATGGAAGAGGTCCAATACAAGGGCAAATGAAATAGGCTACAAAACTTCCTCTTCATAAAGAAAAGACTGAGAAGGAAATATGAAGTTACTAGGGATGCAAATAGCAAATTCTTTCTCAAAAGACAGGAACCTGGGCTCTTTCACTAAAACAATCTTATTTCTACCCCCCCCCAGTTGTTTTGACATTTGCTAATTTGAGATTAAAAAAGTTAAAAAGGAAAATGGTGATTGGAAGAATCTAATTCATATTGAGTAACTGCAAATCTAAACTGACAGACTTTCTAATAATTAAAATATGTGTCGGTTTTTGTAATCTGATTTTTTAAATATGCCTCATTTTTAATTAAATGAACTGTTAAAAGCTGTGTAATACAGTTTTATTGTTAGAGGTATTTCCACTGCTTCTGAAACATTTAAGGTTTATAACACATTCCAATCAGTTTAGGCAAAGAAAATTATCTTTTAGTTGCTGGCAATACCAATAGTCACAAAGTCCAGATAGACACAAAGGGAAGTTTTACTTGAACTTGTTTACACTAGCAGTCACATATGTAAAGATCTTCAAAACTGGAAGAGCTTCTAAATATTCCATTATTCCACTGGAGGCATTTTTTTAACTCCTGGTAATTTGTGTTACTCGGTAATCACTTGGGGTCTGCTTGCCAAACAGAATTCTGAATTACTTGGTGTAAAAAAAAAAAAAAAAAAATCCAACTCCTCAGCAATTACAGATTCTGCTACAGCAACTGCTGATCATAAAGTGCTACAGAAAGTAATTACAATCACTATTAGCACTGTTGATAACTCCTATTACTGACCAAATAAATGAGATTTTATTCAAATGAATTTAGGAGCAGCAATTTCTTAGGCATCACTGAAAACATACATTAAAAACGAACTCAACATTAAGAAATCTAAAAGAGGGGCCAAAGGTATTTAATACGATCTCCAAAGTCATACCAGAAAAGTATGTACATATGCTCCTTGTGAGAACACAAACAAATAAAAGTAGAGGCCAAGAAATTTTATTAAGTCCATACACACAGAAAACCTATAGCATTATATTTTCACAATAACAATACATAGCATAAAGAAGAAAAAAAGCCTTACGTACGTAGGCTTAAATTACTATTTTCACTTCCCACTGATTATCTATTTAGAAAGCATTGTATTAGAAATAACAAGTTATTGAGAATATATGACATCCTTCTTAAAAAGAAGTTGTATCTAATAGCTGACACAGTGAAATCTGAATAATGGGTAATATTTTGGCAGGGTAGAATTGACACATTTTGTTTTGATGTAAAATTATACAATGTAAATGAAAATATAAAATATGGAGAATGCTTTCCATCAAATTGTGGTGTTAGGGAGAACAATTTATAAAAACAAAATAGCATCAAAAAACAAAGATCATACAGAGCCTCTGATCTATATTTAGGATTTTTAAATAACAAAATACTACAAATGGATTACACTGGGTAATATTTCATTAAATGAAAACAACAGCTCCCATGTTATTAACAACATAAAAGCAGAACCGCAGGGAATAATGGGGCATGAAAGGGGATAGAAAAAAACAACCAAACCCAAAAGCCTTCATAACATGTCCAGAAAGTTAGTACAATTTGAATGATAGAGAGCATTCAGCATAGATGTGCTGAATATATCTATATATTCAGTAAGACCCAACGGTCACAAACTAATATTACAATATGTAGTCTGGTAGTTAAAGGAGATTTTAACAGGTATTACGGAGAAAACTCTACTATGGAAAGTTATATTTAATCTCAAAACACTTGAAAAACTATTATGTGATTAACTTCTAGCACTACACCCCTAAAGCTCACAAATCTGCTCCTGTGAACTCAATATAGTGGTTGGGGAAAGAACAACTATTTAGTTTAAGTTTCAAGCATTCTTTTTAGAAGTCTGAAGAGAAAGTTGGAGCTTTCCACAGAATGATTAAAGATCAGAAAATAGATTGTGGGAAGATCTTTCCTCCACTTAAGACATGACAGATGATGTACCATGTGACAGTGTAGTAATTTCTAGCAACTTACGCTGACAGATCATGGGAGTAAGCCAACAATTAAGAGTACCTAAATAGTAACAGAGAATAAACAGAATTTGTAAAGGATTCTATCATGTGACACCAGTGCTAGACCATTTAAAGCCACATGTGGTATCTCACATGAAAATATTATTAATTATAATTTAATAATATTATAATAATTTAAATATTAATTATTGCTAATTATTATATTAT
>JANHGN010002883.1:9909-31824 GCA_024605025.1 Megaceryle maxima | reverse complement strand
GACAACAAACAAACAAACAACAAGCAAACAAACAAGAAAAGAAAGGGGGCGGGGGGGGGGGGGGAATAAAACTGAAAGAGCAAAACGTCCTTAAACACAAATCCATTTAAAGATTGAATTAAAAGCAAAATGGAAAAAAACCCGACAACAAACACAACCAATGCACAAAACAACAACAAAATGCCTCTAAACTCCTGCTGGAGAGATTTGCTCAAAGATACAATTCTCGTGAATTATCCTGTGGACATTTGCCTCAATTATTTCCTTAGACTGTCAGCCCTTCTTGGTCTCTCTCTAAATCGTGTACTGTTTAATGTTACGTAGTCCTTCTTGCCTTGACACATAGGCCTTTCTACAGCTTTTTCAGTATCAAGATGTTAAATCTCTTTCAGATTACCAATATGTAAAATAAATGTTTCTCTTATTCAGACATTCAAAGGAAAATGCACCTCATTAACATCAACATTAAAAAAAAATAAAAATAAAAAGCCTATATTTCAGTTGGCAATTTTTTCTCTTTCTCTTTTCCTGGAGAAGAGGGTTGTTCCATAAATCTTGCTTTTAATGGCCTGCCTAGGAATTAATTTTGTTAAAAGATAAAAGAATGATTATTAGCCAATACAGTTGGATTTTCTTGGCAGAGATAATTCTTTCATGTGTCACTGTTGATTACTGACATTTTCTATTATAGCTGCAATTTAGTAGGTAACTTTGTGTCCCCGATACCATCAAAGACTACATTTTTTGTCAGTTAAACTTCTAGGGTGAACAATAACGATGCCTCACCACTTGGGTATGAATTCCTCTAAGGAAGAGAGATAAATATTTCCTTGTTTCCTTTGCATTTCAAGAAATATTTGAAAGATATTCACTAGTCCTGCCATATTGTGATTTAGCTTAGGCTGTATTCTGAAATAGCATCAATTATATATCAACAGTGCTAATTAAAATATTATATTCACAGTGTTTGAAATATAGATGGTGATGTCCCCTTATAAATCTGTAGTAAAAATGCAGCTATTACACTAAACTTAATATATATACTGAAAAGCACAAGTATACTTCTTGGTAGGCAATTCTGTCTGAACAATCACGGTGATTTTTAAACCCAAAAGGCAGCTGTGACTAAGGCAAGTTTAGCTAACAGTGAAAGGGGACTACACTAAGCTTAATTAGTCCATACTAATGGTGGTGTGCTCATGAACTAAGACTCAGGAGGTGTGCAGTGACTTGTCCCATGGCTTCCATAACCATGTATAAATCCACGTCCTTGTGATGGTCCAAGGGAAAGCAGTGGTGAAGCTTAAACTAGTTCACTGATGAAAGAAAGATTGTGAGATAAAGTAAGAAAGAAGAAAAAATACTTATTAAAAGAGGCATTTAGAACACAGGTGTCCTGGTTAGACTGTGGAGGGAATAACAGATTGAACTACAGTAGAGTCCTGACAGGTCTTAAAAATGGGGGCAAAAAGCCTAAATGTGTGTTGCAAGAAAAAGAAGTGAGAGTGTATAAGATGAAAAGTAATATGACTTGATGGTTTTCTTTTGCTTTGTCTGTTTGCATTCCTAAGACCTCTATGAGCTGTTGAATGCCATACTGATAGATCTGGAAAAGAGAGGAAGGAAGGAAAAAATTCAGGGTTTTTTCCATACTGCACTGGACGTATCACTGGGAGATGCCCGATGTGTTGTCAGAGATTCCTTTGTTTAATATATTATTCTTGAGAGACTGAAATCATGAGACATGGTGGTGATCTCAAGCATAAGCTGAACTGCCTCTTTCTCTGATTAATAGAGCTGCTAAAGATGTTTGTCTGGGTCAGGTCATCTCCCCCTACAGTCATTCCTGTAGTATGTGCTATGCATTATTAAGGTACAATAAAGTTCCTTCTACTTATTCCCACTTTACAAAACCTTTCATTTTCACAGAATGACAGAATTTCCTAGATTGGAAAAGACCTTTAAGATCACTGAGTCCAAATTAACACTGACAAGACCTTGACTAAACCACATCCCTAAGCACTACATCTACATGACTTTTTAATGCCTCCAGGGATGGGGGCTCCAACACTGCCCTGGACAGGCTGTTTCAATGTCTGATAACCCTTTCAGTAAAGAAATTATGCCTAATATCCAATCTAAACTTCCCCTGGTGCAACTTGAGGTCATTTCCTCTTGTCCTTGTTACTTGGTTGAACAGACTGACTTCCACCTCTCTACAGCCTCCTTTCAAGTAGTCATAGAGAGTGGTAAAGTCTCCTCTGAGCCTCTTTTTCTCTAGACTAAGCAACCCCAGCTCTCTCAGCCGCTCCTCATAAGACATGTTCTCTAGGCCCTTCACCAGCTTTGTTGCACTTAGACATGCTCTAGTATCTCAATGTCTTTCTTGTAGAGAAGGGCCCAAAAGTGAACACAGCACTTGAGATGCAGCCTCACCAGTGCTGAGTAAAGGGGTAAAATAATTTCCCTGGTCCTACTGGACACACTGTTCCTGGTAGAGGCCAGGATGCCATTAGCCTTCTTGGCCACCTGGTCACACTGCTGGCTCATGTTCAGCTGGCTATCAATCAGCACCCCCAGGTCCCTCTCTGTTAAGCAGCTTTCCAGTCATTCCTTCTCAGAAAGAGCTTCCACCCAATTTGATGTCATCTGCAAACTTACTAAGGGTGCACTCAATCGCCTCATGCATATCATTGACAAACATGTTAAACAGGACTGGCCGCAGTACTGAGTCCTGGGGAACACCACTCATGACTAGTTGCCAACTGAATTTAACTGCATTTATCACTATTCTTCGGGCCCAGTCATCCATCAGTTTTTTACCCAACAAAGTGTATGTGCATCCAGGCCACAGGCAGCCAGTTTCTCCAGGAGAATGTTGTGGGAAACTGTGTAAAAGACTTTACTGAAATCCAGGTAGACAACATCCACAGCCTTTCTATCATTCACTAAGCTGGAGACCATGTTGTAAAAGGAGATCAGGTTAGTCAAGCAGGACCTGCCTTTCATAATCCCATGCTGACTGGGTCTCATCATGTGGTTTTCCTGCATGTACAGCATGATAGTTCTCAGGATGATCTGCTCCATCAGCATCTTCTTATCATCTCCTTTTCCTCCATCCACTTTTTGGAAAGTGTAATATTAGGTCAACAGTAAACAAAAATCTACAGGGAGTAACCAGTATCTATATTTTAAGAAAACAGACAAAAGCATCTTCTCGCATGACATTTTCTGTCTTGTTATTGATTTTTTGAGTCTGTCTAAAAAGAGTTTTAAATACATTAGAGATGGATTCTTCTTAGTAAGTGATCAATCAGTAAAATACACCAATCACTGTTGATGCAACTTAAACTAGAAAGATTTTTTAATTGTAGTAGCATGTAGAAATGTTATTAATAAATGGCAGAGATATTTTTTCATCTATTTCACAAATAAATTAGGAAACCATATGGGGATTTTAATGTTAATTGTAATAAACAGTGAGATTCTAGCACAGCTGAAAAATGACAGACAGTTAGTTCTGTGGTTTTATCTACAAAATGTAGAAGTTGTAGCAGCACACATTTCCTCATATTGCCCTCCAAATACAGTTCACTGTTGCTTTGGAGGCACATTAGAAACACATCTTACTTTTCTCCTTGAACTCTCTCTTTTAAGACTCCCTTGGGTTCTGAACCATGAGAAGTCTAGAGGATGTTCTTGTGCTTCTGCTGAGGTCTGGGCTGAGAGTCATCCCACAACAATCACTTAGTACAATGTTTCACTTTATCAATAAGCATAAATTTGAGCACAGAATGTTAAAAGTCTTTGTTTCTCATTCTCATATATATCCTGATCCTCTGGAGTTCCAGTCTTCCTTTTTGAGATAAATTATATGTTTATAATCTTGTCTCCAGGCATTGAAATCAGACTTCTTAAGATACTAGAATGTGTTTATGTTACTTCCTACATCAACAATTACAGCTGTGTCAATACCGTGGGCTGTGTTTCTTCTGTTGTTCTGGTAACCAGATGTACCTCTTAGCTGTGTCACAACTGCATAATGCTAAGAAATGTGCATGCTCCCAATCCCCCCATTTGCCCTGATTTCTTATGAGAAGAAACTCAAGTGTCTGGAACAGAGGGAGCTATGCTGCTCTCCAGAAGTGAGGAACCAGGAATATGGGATGCTGCAGGGAGTGCAGCTGCCCTACAGCATAGCTGAAGCCTTTGAGGGGGCACTGAGGAGATAACAACTGACAGATGCTCACTCCTTGAGGAAACACCACCAAGGCTTCACTTACAGGCCAGTGACATTTGTGCTTAAAAAAGTGAGGTGTTTCTATCTGGGTATGCCTGATTTCTGTAGTGATCTAATACATTTTCTCAAATACAGATTCATATCCTTGTCCTTATGCATTTTTTAGTAAATCAGACACCTGTAATGACTTTGCATTGTTTTTCTTTTTCTTTTGAATTATCTTCCCAATACATTTGTTCTGCCTGTTCATACTGATTTTTGTTATCACAAATAGAAATCTAGCTTCTCCTAACAATGAATATTTAAATGTAATGAATTTTTTATAACTGAAGATTGGATCTCAACTTGTCATAAATGTGTAGATTATGCTTAAATTTACTGACTAAACATAATCACTGCTAGATGACATTAAAAAGGGCGAATCCAAATCATCCTACAAAAATGCAGGGTAATAAATAAATCCAAAGACAAGCTGTAGCATCTGGTTTTATTATTTAGAGGTATATATTCACTGTTTCATGAGTGTAATATTTTTTATGATTTAAACTTCACAATCTGAGGTCCTGACCCTGCTACCAGAGTGACTCATGTACTATTCCATTTACAGCAATAGCTTGAATGGGAACTGTAGAATCTGGATTTTGGACCTGATCCAGAAGGAGATTCCTGTTGGATAGAAAGGAATTTAAAATGAGCTTTTAGAAAACCAGTGGTTTATCATGTATAGCTGCTCTTAGAGCCAAGCAGCTCCACTGGAGGCTGCATCTGAGCTCACCTTCTAAGTAACCATAGCATTAGAGGTATTAAAAAACAATGAAGAGAAGGACCAACCTTCATCATGGCATGCTAAGGCAATACCACAGTGCTAAGGAGTATTTTCTTTTAACCCACACAACCTCAGGATAAAGATAATAACCTCAGAAAGGGAGGAATCCTGTTACAATAACAATGTTAGTCCTGTCTTTCCCTTCCCAGCGCTGCTGAGATCAAGTATTCAAAAACCACGTCAGGCCTGAAAAAATTGTGATATCAGCTTGAAATTTACTGAGGTTGAAAACATGTTTTCATTTTCCTTGAAGTATTTCTGGTTCACTTAAGTAATATTTTTAATAAGTCATAATGCAAGAATTACAAGATTTATGGAGTTGGAATATTATAAATATGTCAAGGTTATGCGAGATTCACAGCACAATCCTACAGAAAACACTAATATTTACACCTGGTGAAAGCAGAATCTCAATCACCTCACATGTATATATCCATCTTCTGTACTCTGACCTCCCTGTAACCTTCCTTATGTGAGTCCCTGTGGATATGTGAGTCCAGGCACCTTGTTTTAGGCAATGGAAGTTTATCTGCAAGCTTGCATCTGCCACTGTTTACTCTTGATGAATCATGTGTCAGGTACTATCACATTCTAGATCTGCTTTATGTCTTCTTCTTTGTTAAGAGTACTAAAAAAATACCACACCCAGACATATAGGTACAAAACCAGAAACAAAATAAAAAGATTTAGGGGAGGTTGGTTTGTTTTGTTCTGGTTTTCATATGGAATCCACAAATTTATAAACCTATTCTTTTCCATATTCAAGAGATGTTTTAGTGCACTCAGATCCAGAGAGTATATATCTAACATACTTATTATATGTACATTCATCATCATACACACAAGTGTCCATTCAAATCAAGGAACAGGTGCTGTAGTGTATGGCTTGGTTAATAACAGAAGAGCACAGTTCAGACAGAAATCCAGCAGAGCAATGTTCATGAACTTTAATGTCTTCTTGCAATAAAAAAAATCATCTCTTTGGGATAATGACTATATTTGTGGAAATCACAGTCTATTTTTGGATATGCCCAAGGCAGAAAAAGAGGCAAAATTAAATGTATTGATGAGAATTGCTGCACGCTATAGGACCATCTGTACCAAAAATTTATTCCCTAGAAGGTATGAAATTCTCCTTCTGTAGCCATGTAAATGTGGAGGTTGTAAAAGACTCTAAGCAGGACTTTGTTTTACTGCATCTGCTTCCTTGGAGTCTTCTTCATTGTACCAAAGAACTTTTGTTTCAAGTCAAATTAACTTCAGTGGTTTTATGAAAAGATGTATCATTTTTCATGGACAAATGAGACTTCGAAAGAGGACATCATTTAACATACTCACTTTTAAAACATTTTCATTTATTCCATTGCATTTTACCATACACTGTTTGGATTTAGCTAATGCAATTCACTGAGAAACTCTGTGTATTGTTTGGCCACATAAACTTAATGTTTATAAAATAGAAATAGTTAATTTTCAGAAAGGGATTAAATGAACATTGCTATCTCAAAGAATTTTAAAGAAATTATCAGGTTTTCTGAAAGATATAAAATAAAGCACAATACTTCTTTTATAAAAGATATGCTTGGTTTTTGTTTGGAATCCTTAATGGTATACATACGTTTATGTATTAAGGTTTATATCTTGTAAACACTTTCAAAACAAGAAAAAATAGGATCCTTACACAATAATAGCACATAGATCACTGTGATTCTAAGAAAAGGCATCAATTTTTATGAGACTTCTGATATAATAATGGCATATGGCAACTTTTATAAAACTCAAAACCCAGTTATATGTCTTGCTTCTTATCATTTCAGTCCCAAAATACTTCTATTTCAAAACATTAATTTTAGATGTTCTAACATTTTTATTACCTTGTTTCTCTTTTTCTTACTTCACTAACATAAAATAATAAGAAAAAAAGTTAATAAAAAGCAGGAATGCATATTACAAATTCATTCCCTTTCCTTTACTTCCAATCAAAAAAAGCTTAATTGAGCAAAAAGTAGTAGTAAATTGGCACCATTGTTATTATTGGGAAGAGATTTGTTCCCTTTTTAATGTTAACTGTGATGCAGTAGGAAATCTTCCCTCACACAAATTTTGCTCCTGTGCCCTACATTTGGGTACATAAGTGTGTATCTCAATCTTAATCTTGTTTTGCAGACTAGCTAAAGTGTGTTGTTCCTTTCTGCCTCATAAACAAATAAAGCATTCTCAGCATTTTTTCTGCATGTTTCAATATAATTTGTGCTTCAAATTTATAAAGTTGTAACTTTTCCAATAAATGTATTTTAGAGATGAACAAAAATTCTCATTGAATAATTCATTTAATCTGTTTAATCCTGTATTCTGCTGCCAAAGAGCCAGAAGCACATCAAAACATTCCTGAATATTTTTGTTATTTGAATTGATATGACAGACACATTGATGAGATATTTTTAATGTACAGATTGAATGCAAGTCTTTGATAGTGAATGGTCAGTTAATCACCTGAAACAGTTTATGAACAATTGATGAAAAGAAACTGCTTCTAGAACAATTGCTAGTGCATTTGCCAACCTATAACATTATGTGAAGAACTCATTACCATAGTATCTGAAAATGCATATATTTCAGATACTACTGTTATCTTTGCTATTACCATAATGAATTTTTTTTCATCAGTAGGTCTCACAGTATTCACAAAGGGGGAGAGTGTTATTATTTCCACTTAATAGCTTTAGAAACCAAGATGCTCAGTATTTAGAGAACTTATTCAGAGATTTAGAGCTCCTTCTCCTATTCTTACCCTGATGATTCAGTTTCTCCATTTGCAGCAATCTCTGTAGATGTTTCCTACCAAATCAAACCAGGTATGCCAGAGTGGCTTTTATAGGGTCTTCTACAGCCATACCATACTTATGTGCAGAAATGCAATACTGCATATGCACGTGCAGATTTGTCTTTCCCTTGAAGAAATCAGCTACAGGAAGAGATGAAGAGCAGGAAATATTATATATTTTTTCCCTTTGCTTCCACAATGAGTAGTTATTGGATGTTATATTTCTATCTTATACTTTTCTCTTCTGACTCAGAGATGTTTCACATATAACTTGGTCCTTTAATTTGCTAATTATGACTCCTATACCTTCGTATTTTTCAATAAGGTGCTTCTTAAATCTTGTTAGGGTAATTCATTAATTATATAATCAGCTGAAGAGTAGGAAGAGTCCAGTGAATACTTTGCAAAGGTGAGAAAATACGGAGTTCAGCCCTGGTTGCTGGCTAAAAAAAGTTATGTATTTAATTTTGGTACTAGGGCCCATGCTAACTATCCCATATAAATTGAATGTGAGGTTTATCCATATGTAAGTAAATCATAATAATAAGGTTAAGTACTGAAAGCATACTGTGTTTTGATAGTGTTTAGTCACTCCTCCTGAGATTGCTTCACATATTCTCATCCTAGCACAAAGGTCAGTTCAGATTTATTTACTCCCTTGTGTTCAGCATTTAAGGTACAGAACAGGAGAACTACACCAGGTATGCATACCAGTGGAGAAAAGGTTACCCACAATCAAGATCAGAACTGATTCTGATAAGAGGTTTTTTTATCTTGATTTAACACCAATAGGTTAATAGATCAGTCTGAGTTTTCCCTTCCGTACCAGCACTTATTCTTTCTTTCACTATGTGGTCGAATCATTTGTCTGCACATTTCATTTGTGGACCTACACACTTTTAATCTAGGGGTTAAAATCATCACTTATTCAGTTCTTAATACATGTCTTAATTAAGTAAATTGCTTGATAAGCTAGTAGTTAATTATGTGGTTTCTGACACCCTCAAAACCTAAACCAGTAAATTTCAGCAGTTCATCATGTCTTCGGTGGAGGATTCATTGTCATCTATTTGTTCATCCCTCATAATTCATAACCTAAAATAACAACATTAAGTAGCTGCATTGTGATGGTTCCCTGTGTAAGATAGCCTCCTACTGACAGAACTGACACTTACTGAGGAAAAGGAACTTTTCTCTAGTACGTTGACTCCAGTATCACATGGGAAAAAGAAGGTGTGATCGAGTGTACATTGTACTATGCCACCACATAGCAGAGCTCAATCTCTTCACTTTGATTATTCAAAATGATATCAAGTCACAGGAGCAAAATCCCCAGGTCATTCTGACTGATGAGGGAGTGATAGCATCTTTTGCACATTTCCTCTGTGCAACACTGAATTTTCATGAAAAGGAATTGATAATCTCAGAAATGTGATATAGTCTTACCCAATTTTAATAGTAGAGAGTCTGGAAACCATCATGCAAATATGCTGTAGCTAGGCTCGATCTACTGCAGGTACTGATGTGTCTGGGGAAAACAGGGGATTCTGCCAAGTTAATTTATTCTGTTGAGTGTACATATAGCACCTTATATGTATGTAATGACAGAGTGACTCTCTGTGATCATATGAAGTTTGTGACTGCAGTCACCAAGGATGTAGTTGCACATATCTGAAATGTCTACTTATATGATCTCACCCTCAAAAACATTTCCATTAAAGGTCTTGTGGTTGTCAGTAGAGTTCTTATTTTCTCCAGCCTTCTGTAAGTCTTTCTTTTATGTCTGGTGTAATCCTGGATACACATTTGCCCTGATATCTAATGGATATTATTTAACCCAAGAAGATAAACACATGTTTTCTAAGCTGCAGGACTTTTTTCTCTAACATTTGAACTGCAGCATTCAGAATCTTTTCTAGCCCATAGGAGTGAGAAAGCACTCTCAGAAATTATATCCAGAAAGCATCTTCTAGCACTTAGACATCTACATTGTCAAGTATTACAGTTTATAGATGTTTAAAACTATTATCAACCATTTATTCGTTAGTTCCATTATATAGTTTATTCTATCCTCATCTAATTTGCATAACTGCCGTGGTGTTAGTGCCAATAGAAGTTAGTTGGGCATTGAGGCAGAGCTATGAAACTCTACAAGCTTCAACATAAAGCCACTATCTGTGCCTATAAAAACATTAAATAAAATCAATGCACTGTGCTAAGAAGTCCCAGTGTAATAAAAATAGGAAAAAAACCTCTTAGCCTTCCTTTTGAAGACAACATTGTTGATTCTGTGGTTTGGAGGAGAAAAATGCATCACCGACTCTAAAAGGCAAAGATTCAGGAAGGAAAACTGCCTTCACCTTCTGAAACTCAAGTCCCCCACAGGGAGTATGGGAAGCCTGCAACTGCCAGGCACCATGGGAGCATGTGCTACCATTCAAGCAGCCTGTCTCCACAAGGAGTAATAGTATGATGTGGCTTTTCACTTTCTCTTCCATTTTTCCAGATGTTTTAAGTGAGCTCTTTCCTCCCCAACTTCAAACACCCTTAAAAGAGGAAATGCTGGCAGGTGTCTTCAATTAGACTGTCTTTAACAGCCTGTATCAATGTTATTTGAAACACTGATGTTTTCCAGGGAAAGTTTAAAGAGCTTGTAAAGATGTCAAAGATACATATTTAAGAGTTCCCTAGCAAACATCAGTTTACATATGAATTCACTCACATTAATTACCACACCAATTCAAAGATGTCCTTCTGTATTTGTGAACTCAAAGCTGCTGCTGTGTGGAAAAATTATATAATTAAAATTATTTCGCTAAGAAAAATTCTATTCTTTATTTTTGTTAGAGTTTAAAAAGTAAATATTTTTTTATATATATAATATTGAAATTATCTTGGCAAATGATTTTTGAGCTTTTAGCATATATACAATCCTTGTTATATTCCAAGCAATTAACATGTATTAATCAATTTCAGGTGTCAGATCTCTTGTGAAGTACTGAGAAGGATATTTTGGTCTTTTTCTTAAGAAAAGAAAAAAATATATACATTATTAGCAGTGGTTTTAGCAATTTCTGTGTACTGGAGCAAGTTTCCTACATCCAAAACCACACAAATGATCATCTTTCTTGCTAATATAGACCACCATCAGTAAACATTTCCTTGCCTTAGTGTGGGCATGAACTTGGTGAGTCAGTCTGTCTAGCAGTCTGCACCCCTATCCTGACATAGTCCAGTTTATACAACACTTAATCCACAGCTGTATCTACCATCAAGCTGCAGCCTCACTTCTGGTGAAGCATCCTAGACTATGTGGACCTGGATATACTTCTGCATTCAAAATATCAGCTCAAAAACATTAACTCAACTGTTAAGAAAAATTAACCAAAATGGATGAAATTTCAGAGACAAAACTCTCATTGCTTTCAACAGCGACAGGTTTAATACAATTTTAATTTTCTTTCTAGTTCCCCCAAACACCAGCTTTTGTACAGTATGACATCTCAGCATACATTATAATATTATTATTCCACCATTGCAGAACTCTACTGTAGTTTAGAGCCTGTCTAGAGGTTTTAGATTAAAGGGCTATCTAAATCATTAGTGAACAGTGATAGGAAGTTTTTATTTTTTTTTTTTTCCTCCCCCTTTTTTTTTTTTAACTATCCCTTTTTGTTGTTGCTATAATGAGGCTATTCAAAGCTAATACACAATTCTGAGACTGATGGTTTATTTTAACCCACTTGAGTAGATGGGAAAGGGAATGCACTGTGATTAGAATTATGGTTTTCATGGGCTAGGAGTAGAATTTGAAAAAGCAGAAGCTGTTTTATCTATAAACTTAATTCATCTTTACAGAATAGAAGTTCATCTAAACTAAGTTTTTCAGACTTCAGCCTACATAAAGAGTAAGGAATAACAGCACACTCAACAAATGATGTGCAATAGGCATATTTTATTACCAAAAGAGGTATCATTTGTTATTCAAGGAGTTAAGGGGAAAAAAAAAAAAAAAAGAAGAAAAAAGAAAACAATGTTATCTGTATGTTTGCAAACTACTCAGGAGTCAGGAAAAGACAACAGGGCACATTTAACGAACTGTGCAACACAGGTCAGGTTGTGCCTTCTAAGCCTATAAGCATTCAAAAAACATTACTTTATCTCTTACCATATCAATGTTCTTAGGGAAATTAACACAGTGAAATAATGTGCTCTTGACAATTAAATAATATTTCTTTTAGGTACAACATCTACCTAACAACCTTCTGAAAATTGAAACTGTCTATATGTGTCTTTCCTTTTCCACAGTCTTTAAAAGAAACAGGTTTTTAGGATATACTTAACAATCATTATGTGTCTATAATGTACATTAAAGTCATGTGAACTGCATAACTTGTCATATCCCAGATTCTAACCTGAATCTTTTAAAATCCACACTTCTTTGTGAATAGCATTTTTAAGGCTACAGAAAGTCTAGTCCTATAGCCTTCTGTGGACAAAATCCTGCATCAGTACAGATCCTGTTCCTAAATGGGCAAAGATTAGGGTCATATTCAGGTTGGAAGGAACCTCAAGAGATCTCTAATCCAACTTTTTGCAGCAAGCAGGATCAGCTACAACATCAGTCCAGGTTGTTCAGGACTCTATCCAGCCTGGTCTTGAAAACCTCCAAGGATGGAGAGTGCACAAACTTCTTGGGAAACCTACATGACTGTCTGTATTCATGGTGAAAATGGTTTTATGTATACACAGTCTGAAGGTCTTTCATTTCTCCTCATGTCTGTTTTCTCTTGTCCCCCCTCCACCCACCACGATGAATAGCATGGCTTCCTCTTCATAATAACCTCCTCTAACATACTGGCTGGGAGGCTGCTTCTAGGTCTTCTTGAATTCATCTCTTCTTCTGGCTGAATATGCTCTGGTTCCTCCTCTTCATAGGGCAAGTGCTCCAGCCTATGGCTGTGTTTCTGTCCCTCTGGTCAACATGATCTAGTGTATTATGTTTCAGGAGGGCATAAACTGCATACAGTATCTACATGCAGTTTGACAAGTGCTGAGCAGAGGGGGATAATCACTTCTCTTGATCTAGTGCTATGATCCTATTAATACAGTCCAGGATCTTTCATTTCTGATGGGGCACACTGGCAGCTCACATTCATCTATCTCACTGGGAACCATTAGTTCAAGAGCCTTTTCAGAAAAGCTGCTTTCCAGCTTATATGCCTGCAAGGACTTCCTCCTTCTCTTGTGCATGACTCATGTGCACACCCTTGCTGAATTTCATAAGGTTCCTGCTGACCTCATTCATCCAGTCCCCTTTGGACACTTGGGATGGCAGCCCCATCCTTTAATGTACTGACTGCCCCCAGTTTGGTGACACTTGAAAACTTTATGAACAAACACTCCCCCCACATCACTGATAGATGTTGAATGGGACAATTCCCAAGACAGCCCCCTGTCACAGGTACTCCACTTGTCACTTGCATCCAGGTAGAGTATAACCAATTAGCACTCTAAGGCCAACCATTCACTTTTTTACTCAGCTAGTTACAAGCCAAACCACAGAATCCCAATTTAAATACAAGAATATTGAGGGAGACAGCCTCGACAGCCATTCAGAAGTTAAGGTAAATGATGCCTATTGCTCTCTACCCATCCACCAACCATATCATTTTATCCTAGAAGATGAAGACATTTGTTAAACATTGTATAGTCTTGGGAAATACATGTTGACAGTTCCCAAAGTCTTCATGTGCCCAAAAGTGTGTTCCAAAAGTACTCACTCTGTGAGGTTCTCAAGGACTGGAGTGACTTCTGCATGCTTACATCTGTGGAGTGGATGACAGATGGCATCTTTAAATATCAAAACATTGATTTCTGCCTTATATCTTTATCACACAATGTAATCCTTGTTTAGAGAAAAAGTACCTTTTCTAAATATATTTCTAAGGATATTTGATATGTATTTTATATATATTTTATCATTCATGTTGGATTCTCCTTTCCTTTTTTATTTCTCTCCTTTCCTAAAGCATTCCTTTAGCAAACAGAAAAATATTTTATTGAAGATGTAACAAAAATAAAAAGCCAGGTCTGCAGATATTCAAATTTAATTATGGCTACATGTAATTAAGCGTGGCAATCTGGTGATAAAACCTTTAAGTAATGATTCATAAAGAGATAAAAATGGAGCATGTGTTTAATCAGTTTGCGGTCACAGAAGCTGGCATAGCTCAGGTGCTAATGAGACATCTGTTGCTTAGTACACCACAGAAAGCATGCAATTCACTTAGGAAAAAAAAAAAATATCAGTATGTTATAGAAGACAGAAATACTGGCCCAGAATTCTAGCCTTAATCTCAAACTTTGATAGTCATAGAATTGTTAAGGTTGGAAAAGACCTCCAAGATCATCAAGTCTAACCTTCTATCCAACACCTCCATGACCACTAGACCACATCCTGAAGCAGCACATCCACCCATATTTTGAACATCTTCAGGGATGGTGACTCCACCACTTCCCAAGGCATCATATTCTGAAGCTTAATTACTCTTTCAGTAAATAAATTCTTTCTAATATCTAATCTGAACTTCCCCTCTGGGGAAGTTTCCATGTGGCCATTTTCTCTTGTCCTGTCATTAGTTACTAGGGAGAAGAGGCCAACTAGGCCTCTAGCTCTGTTAATGAAAACCTTAGTACTCTAAGGTTATTATAAGGTTAATCTGTTCCCCAGAACAAAACAGAAAATCCTGAATGACAAAATAGGAACATGTTTTCATCTGTCATTTGAGATAATGGTCCACATTATGTGGGAACATTTATAGAAGTTCAGAAAAGTGCTGTTCTGGCCCTAGACTTCTAACTGCTATATAACAGGTAAAAGACAAGATAAAAATATCCAAAATTTCATTCCTGCCTCTAACGCTGATGCAGTACACTTGCCTGAAATACTGCCCCAAGAGTCATACGATTAGATCATCTCAGGTGGAGTTTTTGAGTACTTTGAAAAGCAAAGTTTTTTTAAAACCCCCAATACAAATACTGCAAAAAGTCCTGGTAAAATGAAAGGGACCGCTCATTGCTATAAGACTTCCAAAAGACAGTGACTGTGGTCAGTACATTTCTTTCCAGGTTTTATGGGACACTAGAATCTTGCTAGGACACTGGACCTAAGAGTTGCCTCTCTCTTCCTTTCACTATCTGTGTGGTCCCATGGAAAGCCTACAAGAAGCAGGCAAATGAGCCTTGTAGTTTTTGAAAGTAACTGCAGAAAGTAAAGAAAACAAAAGCATCTGCTTACAGATCACTGCCCACCTTTCTGGTAGGACCTTAATGTCTGCTAACTGTCTTTTTTGGTTCAGTGTTTCTACACAAAACACATTCTTGACTTTTAAGTGTAACTATCTTTTCCCTTCCTAAAGGAACAAAACCTCCACAAAATGAGGCAGAACTTCTCCTAAACTAGGGACTACCCATACCCTTCAGTGGTGGCAGGCTTAGGTAAGACTGAACATTTCTGAACACCCTCTGCTGTGTACTGTGTACTAAACATTGTTCTGTTTTCATGTCAAGATTACTTTACTTTCATGGGTTCGGTTGAATATTTCTTTATATTTTATTTTTTGTTAATGGGTTGTAAAGGACAACTGTTGTTTAGCATTGTAGTTCTAATATGATTAAGTCCCCCTTCTTCCAGAATTCTGCTTCACTTTACATTAGAACTGTAGGATGGAAATTTGATTTATAATTTAAATTGACATCTGAATTGGTATCCTTTCTCTGAACTGTGAAAGACAATCATCTTTCTTAATGATCGTTACACTAAGAAAAGTTAACATGCCATCCTTTCACATCTCCCTTGTGAATTTGTTAGATTTATTCTTGTCTTCCTTTAATAACATGAATGTGTCATTTACATATTTATACAAAACTGGTGGTTTACATTTTGCTAATTTTAAAGCCTTTTCTTCCATATCTTCCATAATGATGCCTATTAAATTTAAAAATTAATTGCACTCATTTATAAATTAAAGAGGCGGATCATTCACTATGTGATCAAGTTTCAGAGTCTGCCTAATGGAACTTTATTTTGAGGTTTATGTGAAAAGACAGTTAATGTCACAACTTCACATAATATTAGTATTTAAGGTGATTAGTTTGTTTTTAAAAGCCATTGCTGTTTTACAATGATGTGACACATTTAAGAAGAAACATTTAGGATGCATAAAGATTTATTTTCATTCTTAGTTCTTTTAGTTGCAAGAATTACTAGTAACAGCACTGCTGCTAATATTATGCTATCTGGCCATGAGATTTTTGGAACAGGTAACTTTAGTGCTGATGGAAGATATCAGAATGGAAGAGGATGGTAAATGCAAGATGTATACTACCAAAATAAGTACAAGAGAAATTTCTATTGTTGCTTCCTCTTTCCTTAAATATGATTTTATACTATTTGATGTCAATTCAGTCCTGAGAAGTAGCATGCTCACAAGAGTCTACTACTTACAGTAGAGTCTGTTGGTGGAAACTGAGTAAACTTTCCTTGTCTTACTGTTGAGGAGATGGGGATAAAAAGCTAGTCAGGACTATGAGAAGAGTAGTATCCTTCAGAACAAGGTCTCTTTTAGAAATCTGGGCACTTATTACACATGTATAAAAGCAATTCTGAATAGTTCCCACTAATGAGGTACCTGTCTTTACACATTCCTTCTCCTTCCTGCAGGAATATCTGGATGTAGACACTCACATATGTCTCTGTATTTTGTTGTAACATTTAATCACCCCCAAAATCTGTGAGTTGACACTCAGTGTAATGCAATGGTAGTGAAAGTAATGGGACTAGTAAGATAATACTAATAAAAAATAAACATTTGTCATACCCCTCTGAGGTTTTGTTTTTCCACCCCTGGCTTTCTTTAAGGTAGGTGAAAGGAGTAATTTATTTGTAAAGAAACATAAGCATTAGAATCTCCCTATTGTACAGAAAGGTCATAAGTGCACTTTTGAATCCTAATGTTAAAAGGTACTGAGCACGAGCTGGGGCTAGCTCTTGTTTCGCTTCTGTTAGTTTAATAGCCTAAAGCTGGTACAACCAGGGTATTTTAAATAATTTTAGCAATTTCAAGTGAGATTGGTATCAGTCATTTTTCCTTTTACATCCCAAACCAAGATTTTTCTATTGAGTAAAGATTTAGGCTTGGTAACTTTCAACAAATCCCTACTGTGTATTATTTGAATATGTTTCTATATTTATTAGATTGTAATACACCTCTATGCTGTTGTCTCCGTTTGAAGAAAGTAACAATTTTGTTCAGCTTCAGTTGATTTATGATGAATACAGATGTACTTTAGTTAAAGTCAGTGTTTAAGTTTTATAACTTTAAAAAGTAAACCTATTTGTTATAACTTCTTGATCACTTTAAAGGGCATTTTAAAAGCCACTGTGAATCTCCTTCTTAACTAAATAAACAGCTGCTTAGGTGAATAGCATCAAGAAACAATTGTTCCACAAAAGAGAAAGCTGTGATCATTTTGTCCCTTATCATGCAAGTGTTTTCTTTGTAGTTTTAATATAGAAAAGATGAGATTCTTTTTTCACCAGGTGCCATCCTGACAGTGTAAAATGCTTGGTGAGTGCAGTGATTGTTAACGCAGAGGATCGATAAACTGATAGTGCATATCTGTATGAGTAGTATACCTATGGTGACATCCCTGTTGGTTGCCTCTGTCTGGCAGACATTCAGAGAGGAAGGAAATGTTCTCCTTTGAAGGAATGGATTTCCGGGAAGTGCTTTGTTGGCACTAGTGTATGAATGCCACTGCAGTGGGAGGTTTTGAATTTATTCTAATTCTTAAAACTCTGGACCCTTTTCAGTTAATTTCATGTCTGTAGGAAGAGTGCCACCAGATTCTCTGTCCAAAAAACTTACCTTCTGAAGAAGAAAAATATTGTCCTGGACTGTCACTTTATGCTAAGATACTCTGATAGATGGAAGCATGGGAGAATCAAATTAAATAAGCACTAAGAAGAATGCCTTTCCTCTTTTGAATGTGTAAGAATGCAAACTGCTCCACAGAGTCAGGCTTCATCTGTATCTGTGGGCATGTATGTTTGTGTTTGCCTCAGTTCATGTTGCAAGCCACATTCAGTGAATAACTAAATCCAAGAACCAGATGCAAATGGATTGGTTGTGGTGAAAGAAGAAAAAGGGAAGGAAAAAAAAAAAGAAAAAGAAAGAAAAAAAGGAAAAAAAAGTAAAAAAAAAAAAGGCACCCCCAAAATTTTTCATACTTCTATCCTGTTTTCTCTGATAATAAAACAATATGTTCCCATTGATCCCAGGTGCCCTTGAAACTGAGATAGTAAACCTTGATTTTGCTGATTAGAGGAAAGTAATAAAGCATAAAGGAAGAAACCATGTTTAATGGGCAAATAATTTTTTCCTCAGTTTTAGTTAGGGTGTCCACAACTGTCAGCACACTGTAGAAAGCTATATCTAGGGATAGTTAGGAATGTCTAACAAAATAGTCTTTTTATTATGAAAAGAACTGTTAGAAACAAAAACTTTTTCAAAAACTCATGTCAGTTTTGACAAACCTTTCATCATAAAGGTGACACAACTTCAGAATTGAATTATTGTCCAGAAACAGAGAAAAGAGGCCTCTCTTACTCATTTATCTTTTAGTCAAGGGACATTCAGACTTCAGCGTGGGGAAAACAGGTCAGACTTCCTACTCCAAAGTTGCCAAAATACTGACTTTTTTCCCCAACCAAATGAATACTTTGTAAGTTTGGTCTTTAGGAGTTCTCAGCTTCAACTTAACACAGAACATGAAACTTTTGGAAAAGTCAAACATTTTAGTGAGATGATAAAATCCTGAGTATGGAAATATATTATGGATCTAGTAAGCATCAGTTATGAAAAGAAAAGCAACTGAAAGGAATAGGCAAATTAATAGAAATAGTCTCTGAAATTTCTGTAACAGGACATCCATTTGTTGGTTTTAACTAAAATTACTAGTTTTGGCTTCTGCATTTCCTCCAAAGCATGATGAAATACTTTCAGTAAACATTTTGTTAAATTATTTTGATTTTGCGTAGTTCTGTAACCAAGTGATGACTCCTTTATATATACATGAAAGACTTGTTTTCAAAATATGTTGACAGAAGAGTTTTAAAAAATAGTAATAGGAAAAAACAATTCCTTTTATAACTGAAAGAATTGTTCTCAGGTTTTAAGTTCTTTTGTATAAATATAAAGAACATTTAGGGTTGTTTTTAATGTCTATTTGCCTTTTTCAGTCTGCTCTGTTCAAAACAGTAAAATTATTTAAGTAATAGGTCATCCAGTAAGACAGACAACAAACTGATCCTACTGCTGCAATTCAGAAGACAAAGTCTGAAAATTGTTAGTCTAAAACTACAGGAAAAGACTTAAAAGATAGCAGGAGATAATTATTTCTTACTCTGCCTTGACTCTTAAAAGCTATTTTTTCACACACCAACAAATGACACTTCACCAGGGCTTCCCTCAAAAACAAAGTGTGACACAATAGTTATTATCATTACACATGTTTCAAGATAAATAAAAACAGCAGGGTAAAGGATGTTTATGGGTTCTTTAGTTACATGTTTTCAGGTTTGTAGAACTACTAACCATGTGGACATAGCTGATTCTAACTAAACCAATTCAGTTTCAAGACCAAATTTTCTGATTTCTTGGTGTCTTAAGATCCACTGGAAATACAAAGTCCCTTTGTTGCAATCTTGCCTCCCACAAACTAAGAAAAAGCATATACGTCCAATGATTTCTTTCAGCAGAGACATTTTCTTGTAGAATGTGCAAATATGAGGATCTTTTAAGAAGCTTATTCAACTACTACTCTTTTCTACTCACCCAGGCAGAAAAGGAACATTTCAGTAACTCTGAATTTTCCTTCTTTTTCTCTTCAGGACTGACTACCTGGCAGCACATTCTGCATCACTCTTGTGATCACTGCTGAATATTCTGGTTTACCTTTTCTCCTTTTTTTTGTCAGAAAATACCATATTCCAAGGAAAAGTTATCTTCTTTGTGAAAGTATGTACTACATACTGACAGAGAGTATAGGAGACTTATGAGTCAGCTAGGCTCCTGGATATATGACTGTCTGTTTCTGCCTCTTTCACAAGTCACTACTTACTATTTCTGAGCACCTGAAATGTCTGGCCATTGTAGTCCTGTCAAATCATGAGATTACAAAATTATGGATGGAACGTTGTAAAGTGAGGTTAAGTCATCTGCAGCTGACAGTCATCAACAGATTGTTTTGTATGTTGCCATACATTTGTAAATTAAATTTGTGCATTTCTCTCTGAGCAACAGATCACAGCAGCACTTGTTCAGCATCTCAATCCCTGAACACTTGCCATGTGTGAGTAATTAGTTATTTGAAAACTAGGTCCTTTTGTTCCTTCCCTTCATAAATCATCTCTTTTTAGGCTTGTTATAGCACTGTACACTTCAGCCACGTTTCAAGTGTTGGGGTAATGGAGCAGAGGTCATAGGAAGAAAACACCTTTAGTAGAGTCTTTAAAGAAAGAAGAAATATAAAAAAAGTCTTACAGCTGCCTTATTCCCAAGGTATAGCTTTTCAGAAGAAACCACCTAGGCATCAGAAATTTTGAAAGAAATTGTAAAAAGCCATATGAGATCCACAGATGTTGTGACAGATGTGGAGCAGAGAACCTCTTGGCATTTTGGATAATTGACAAAGCAAGTCAACACATGTAGGTGAGAGTTTTGCCTTTGATACATCATGCTTTTAAACATGAAGACTGTTTAAGTTGCAAGCTGCAGACTGAGACAGAGGGATCAAAGATGGTCAAAATCTGATATTATTTCAAGGTATTTTTCCTTTTCTTGTTCTGTTTGCTTAACTTGTGTTTTATTAGTATTTCCTTTCTTAGTTTGTTATTTTCTTATTCTGGGGTAGAGGCTGCTTGCTACTAGTGTAAATTTGTTTGGGTTTGTCTTTTAAAACTTTATTATAGAAGTTTTCACTTTCCCTATGTATGTTTCAAGTCTGAGGCTGAAGATGAGCATGACTGTGCCTAGTATAACAGGCAAATGGCATGTTAAGAAAGGAAAGGAAGGACTTGAGAACAATTGTAGCCTTCATACCTGTAATATAACTATAGAAACAATGTCTCCAAGATAGAAAAGACTGGCACTAATCAGGCAAAAGAAGATGATTCATATAAAGAAGAGAGAAGGAGGCAGTAAGAAATGAAGAGCAGAAGAGGGAAATAAGGCAAAAGCAGGAGATTCCAAGAGAGAAGGGAACAAAGGGAAGAAATAGTTAGTGTCTCATCAGAAAAGAGAAATAAACTGCAACTTTACACTGAATTCTATGCTTTTACTTCCAACCTAGTTATTAAATGTTTTAAATTCTAAAATAGACATGCTGGACTCCTTCTCTTTTTTTTTCCTCCAATATGAATAAAAAATGCTTTACTTACAGGCTGAAAACAATAAAAATTGAGCACAGAAGGATGTGTCTTTATCATCTTGTTACTTTGATGGGTGAATTCCAGTCATCCACACTGCCCAGGCACTGATTAATAGATGGGTTGATTCTGCAGAGAGACAATAACGACAGCTGAATGCTGGCCAGTTCTCCTTAATCTCCTGACAGCCCACACCCAGCTTCTTGTGCTTCCCTGACATTCCCCTTAGGTGGACACTTACAGAAGCTGTACAGGTATCATTATGTTGGCCCATTCAGTCATGGAGTAAATTTTTGGCTAAGTTTAGTTACTAGATCATAAGTAGCGAGTAACCTAGCAAGAACGTCCAGATCTCTGGGGACAAATAAGATATATTTATGAAGATAGAAGAAATTTATTACAGGAAGATCTGATCACTTTATATTTAACAAGAATTCAACATATTTAATAACAGACTTAAAAAAAAAAATCCTACTGAACATTTCAGCAGAAAACTCAAGACAGAAAAAGACTTGGAAATGTCTATGTTTTAT